>PVKS010000867.1:34068-164052 GCA_004027875.1 Aplodontia rufa | reverse complement strand
TTATGATTTTTGTTGTTAATTACTAGGGTCATGGTGTCATGGTCTGATAGGATACATGGAATAATATCTCTTTTTATATTTTCTGATATTTCCTTTGTGAACTAGAATATGATCTATCCATGTGCTGCTGAGAAGAAGGTATATTCAGCCAATTTGTGGTAGAATATTCTATACATGTCTGTTAAGTCCATTTGATCTATGCATTGTTTAGACTGGAGGTCTCTTTATTGCTGTTTTGCTTTGATGATCTACTGGTGATAGAGGAATACTAAACTGTCCCATTTGAGATCTACAACTGGTTTTATGTTATGAAGTAAGTTTTCCACATATTTGGAAGCATTGGTGTTTGGAGAGTATATACTTACTGTGGTTATAGCTTCTTGTTATATTGTTCCCCTTTATTAGGATGTAATGGTCTTCTATATCTCTTCTGATTAATTTATGTTTGAAATCTACTTTGTCTGATATAAGTATTACAATTCCAGCATGCTTTCTTGGGCCACATACCTAGGAGATTTTTTTTCCATCCTTTCACCCTCAATCTGTGAATATCATTGGCTGTTTGGTGGGTCTCCTGTAAGCAGCATATTGTTCAGTTTTATTTTTTGATCCAATCTGCTAATCTATGACTTTTTATTGATTCATTGAGATAATTTACATTCAGGGTTAGGATAGTTAAGTGGCTGTGGTTCATAGTCTTAGTGTTTTAATAGTAAGTTCTGTGCTCTCTTGGTTGTCTATTGATAGCATATACCTTGCTTAAGTTTCCTCTGAGGATTTTAAGGATTGTCTGCTTGTTTTTCTATGTAATTCTCTTTGAGCATTCTTTGATATGCTGGTTTTCTGTTCATGAACGTTATACATTTGATCTTATCATGAAAAGTTCTTATTTTCCCCATTGAATTGGAAGCTGAATTTTATTGGGTATAGTATTCTTGTCTGCAGATTGTGGTCATTCACACATTGAAAGATCTCCTTCCAGGAATTTCTTGCTTCCAGAATCTGAGCTGAAAAGTCAGATGTGATCCATATTGGTTTGCCTCTGAATGTGATTTGGAGTTTCTCTCTTGCAGATTTTAATATTCTTTCCTTTATTTCCAGTATTCATTACTGTATGAGCATATCTGTTTCTATTTTGATATGGGATACTTTTTCTTTAACTATTTCATTGAGAATTTTCTTTATGTCACTCATTTGCATTTCAATTTTCTTCTTGTGTCCCAATTATTATTAGATTGCTTCTTCTGATTTCCTCCCAGACATTTTGAAAATGCTGCTTATGCACGGTGAGTTTTTTTTTTCCTTTTCTTTTTTTGTCATCCATGCACTCAGGCACTCAAGGTTCATCAGCCTATTCTCAATTTTGGATGTTTTTTCTTCACAAACTGAGGTTCTGTTTTCCATAGAAATTAGTCTATTATTAAATTCTTCCATCATTCCTCTAATATGATTAACTGAAGATTTCAACTCTCTTACTTCCTTTTTCAGTATGTCTATTTCTTTGATAACAAATTTTCATCTCTTGAGTTTTCTCACTTAGTCCCTTCATTAAACCTTCTTTTAGTTCATTGTTCTTTTTAGTAGTCAGGTCATTGATAATTTGTTCTAAGTTTTCATCCCACTCCCTATCCATGGCCTCCTTGCTAGGGTAGTTGTGGGTTTGATTCTTCATTTTCTGAGAGCTTCTTCTGCATCTCCAAATTGAGATTCCTTGCAGGGAAACAAGGCAGGTCTCCAGGTGGTTCTTCCTTGTAAGTCAAGGGTTTTGGGTCAGACACCACTCCTTTAATGACCACCTTCTTCCAGAGAGAAGCTTCCTCCTAGAGTATGTTTTGCTGCATTTTTTGGACCTAGTCTCAAGAGTGCTGATGTCCAATCTTTTGGGGTACATGGTTCCTGCTGGATTATTGATGTTCAGCAATGGAGCTGCATCATTAGTTCTTAAAGTTCCAGAGGCACAGGGAGTAACTGAACAGATCTATCTATGGTCCACAATGGAACCTAAGATCCTTGGTGGTGGCTTCAGGCCCAATGTGTTTGGACCTGTGTTTATATGATGCTGCTGGGGTGTTAGGGTGTGGGTCCTTAGGGATATCTAGGGATACTTCCAGGCCTGGCATTTTGATGGTGTGTAAGCCACTCCAAGAGGAGTTCTTCCTCAGAAATATGGTGACTGTGTGCTGTGCCCAGACTAGAAGTGGTGTGGGCCCTCATGTCAAGTGTCAGCTGGGCAGGGGCTGCTCTGGTGTGGGTCCTACCTTGGGGTGCATTGGGCATCTGCCAGTCTGGAATCAGAAGAGGCTTGGGTAAGTGTTGACTAGTTGGGAACTGCACTGGGTAAGGTTCTTCTTTAGGTCTCTTTTGGGTATGTGCCAGGTCCAGACCAAAAGAGGTCTACGCCCATGTTGCACTGGGCAGTGATTCTCATCAGGTTTGTCCTGGGAATATGCTGTGGCCATACCTGTAGTCATGTTACATATTTCATATGATCTGTCTACTGGTAATAGAGGAGTATTAAAGTTCCCATTATTACATCTGTTGGAGTCCATAATAGGTTTTACGTCCTGGAATATAACTTGGTTGTAAGCATCATATTGGTGGATTTTGATTTTGGTTTCCTCTCTTAGCCTGGTTTCCTCTTTTTAATTAGTGCTTTTAGACCATTCACATTCAGTGTTACGATACTTATTTGGTTGTTGTTCATAGTCATCATGTTTTATTAGTGAGTTCTGTGCTGTCTTGGTTGTTTAATAGTGTGTACTTTTATTTCATTTTCTCTGAGGGTTTTGAGGACTGTTTGTTCTTATATCTGGAGTATTTCTTTGAGAATTCCTTTAATGCTGGTTTTGTAGTCATGAATGCTGCAAGTTTGATTATATTTTGAAATGTTCTTATTTCCCCCTTCAAATGTGAAGCTGAAGTTTGCTAGGTATAGTATTCTTGGCTGTAGGTTGTGGTCATTCAGACATTGAAAGATCTTCCAGGATCTTCTTACTTCTAGGGTCTACTTCTAGGTTCTGATCTGAAAAATCAGACATGATCCTTATTGGTTTGCCTTTAAATATGATTTGACATTTCCCTCTTGCAGCTTTTGATAATCCTTCCTTGTTATACATTTTGAATATGACATGTGTCAGTAAGCTCTCATTTGGTTAGGCCAATTGTGTGTTCTATAAACTTTCTGGCGGAGCATATCTGCTTCTATTCTAATATGGGAAACGTTTTCTTTAACTATTTCATTGAGAATATTCTTTATAACAATCATTTGAATTTCAATTTCTTCTTGTATCCCAATTACTATTAGACTGTTTTTCTGATTTCTTTCCAGATGTTTCAAAAATTCTGCTCGTGCTCTGTGGTTTTTTTTTTTTTCTTTTTTGTCGTCTGTGTGCTCAAGCTTACAGTCTATCCTCATTGTTGGAATTTTTTTCTTCAAGAGCTGAGGTTCAGTTTTCTACAGAAGTTAGTCTATTATTAAATTCTTCCAGTATTCTTCTGGTGTGATTGACTGCAGATTTCAGCTTTATTACTTCCTTTTTCAGTTCAGCTACTTCTTTGATAATAGAATTTTTCATCTCTTGAGTTTTCTCATTTAGACCCTTCATTAAATCTTCTTTTACTTCATTGGTCTTTTTAGTAATCAGATCATTAATAATTTTTTCTAGGTTTTCATTCTGTTCCCTTTCTATATTGTGGATTTGATCTGAACATTTTGTAGTTTGATTCCTCATTTTTAAGAGCTTCTTCTGGATCTTTGTACTGAGGTTTCCTGTGGGGAATCAATGTAAATTTCCAGGTGCTTCTTCCTTGTAGGTCAAAGTGTCAGGTCAGAGACAACCCCTCAGATGACCACCTTGTTCCAGAAAGTTGCTCCTGCCTAGAGTCTCATTTTGCTGCACTTTTTGGATCTAGGCTCCAGGGGATCCATCTGGAATCTGTTGAGGGTATGTGGCAACCTGCTGAATTTTTAGAAGCACAGCAGTGGGGGTGTGTCTCTGGGTTCTGGGGTCTCAGTGGCATGGAGAAGACTAGAATGGCTCTAACTGCATGACTTGAGGACACCTGATAGCCTTGGCAGTGGAGCCGGGCCTAAAATATCTGATGTGGTGGTTATGTGGTGCAGTAGGGTGGCTTCAGAAGGGACTCCTCGGGGGGTGGGTGTCTTGAACATGCATGCTGGTCTGGGACCAGAGGCCAGCATGGAAATGTGCTCTTTGGCTGGGCTGAGTGGGTTGTCTCCTCCCAGTGATGGTCCTCAGGGTGGGTATCGTGGGCATGCCTCCAGGCCCTGGACCAAAAGCCTGGGGGTCCATATGACCCATTTGACCTGGGTACCTAATCTACCAGCACAATATTTTAAATTTATATATATTTTAATTTATATTTTTCTTTTCATCATGAACAGTGTTTTTTTTTTTAAATAAAAGTTTGATAGTAGTTTCTAATCTGTCCTTGTTGGGTCAAGTCTTCTTGTTAAAAAAGAAGAGAAATATGGGTTTTTCATACTAATACCTATCCAATATAATTTACTTGATTCCCTAGTAAGATTCAATTCTGGATTACTATTAATATTAAAAATACTATAACAAGAAGAAAACTGAGGTGGTTTTATTTTCAATTTTATGTTAGCAATGAGTGTTCTAAACAAAATAAATAATGAAAATACTTTAAGAAAAATCATCTAATTTTAGTACTTAAGATCTATATCAATTCGTACAGGAATGTGAACATTAAGAGTAAATAAGTATAAAAGAGTTACTTGCTGGGGCAAAATTATGTCAGAGAGAATAGTCCTCAGTTTAAAATAGACTAATAAGAAAATTTATTCACCATAGTACATTTATAGAAAAAGCATGCAAGCTAGTAGTTAACAAATAATTGCATTTGAACTACTTCCATTATAATAAGTGAATAAAAATTACTTTTATTCAATAAAGTGTTAACCATGAAAGTTTTACATTAATTAACAGGGGATGCATTTTCTCTACAAATGTAAACCCTAAAATACAATTAGCTGTTTTATTATGGTCTGGATACTAGGTGTCCCCAAAGAGTTCATGTGTGAAATAATGGAAGAAGGATTAGAGGAGATATCTAACCCAATCACTGAATTTATTCTCTGACAGGTATTACCTGAGTGACAACAGAAGATAGGTAGGGTATGGCTGGAGGAGGCAGGTAGTTGAGGGCATGGCTTTGGGGTATATATTTTGTGTCTGGTGGGTGGAGTCTTTCTTTGATTCCTGATCATCATTTTGAGCCACTTCCCTCCACAATGCTATTCCACCATGATGTTCTGCCTCACCTTAAGCTCCCAGGAAAGGAGACTACCATCTCTGAACTGGGACCTCTGAAACCATGAGCCGCTATATAACTTGTTCCTCATATAAAACTGTTCTTGTTTGATCTTTTAATTACATCAGCAAAATAGTTAACTAAAATGTGTTCCATAGCTTTATAACTAAAATAATTAAATCTACTTTTTCTCTTCAATAATTCAAATCCAGGTGAAAATCTACTAAGTATGGTCATTATATTTTAAACTTAAAACTTCTGGACAAAGTCATACTGTAAGGCTCTGCATTTTTGGAAGTTTTTAGGTCTCTTACAACAGCTATTTTTAAATTAGGACAAGTTATCATAGGAGAAAGGGTCTCAAGCACTTTCTGTTTTATCATTTTAAAAAGAATTTTCACACCATTGGTCAAGTTGCTAATTTGAAGTGTGTGAAATTATATATATATATATATAATCATTATTCAGTTGTTACAAGAAATTTAAACAAAGAGAAATTATACCTTTCATATGACAATATATGGCAATGTATGTCAAACATTCATTCATCTCATGATCCTCTCCAAAGCTCCAAAATCACATGTTTTGTGTTTTAGTCAGCTTCTCTGTTATTGTGACCAAAGACCTGACAAGAACAATTTTAGAAGGACAAGTTTATTTTAGAGCTCATGGTTTCAGAGGTCTTGCTCCATCTCTCAGGGCTCAAGGCGAGGCTGAGCATCATGGCAACAGGTATGGCTTCAGTAAGCAGAGCTCAAGGTTTCCCATCTGGAAGGAGAGCAGAGAGAGAATTTCCACACCAGATACAGAATATATAACCCAAAGACACAACCCCAATGATTCACACTCTCCATCCATACCCTACCAGCCTACAGTTGCCAGGGGATTAACTCACTTTTTGGGTTAAGGCTTTTATAACCTGATCATTGCACCTCAGCCTTTCCAAATTATCGTACATGAGCTTGTGGAGGACACCTCATATTCAAACCATAACACTCCACCCCTTGTCCCCAAAAGCTCATAAATCTGACAATACAAAATACATTAGTCCATTTTCAAGAGTCCCAATAGTCTGAACCATTTCAACATTGCCCAATAGTCCAAGTCTAAAGTCTCCTCCCCTGACACTCAAGGCAAACTCTTTGAACCCCTGCAAAAAACAAAATAAATAATAATAATATTTCCATTCAGACAAACAGGGGCATACACAAAAGGGATGGACCAAAATAAGTTGCAAATCTAGCTGGACAAACAAGTCCTGTAGTTCCATGTCTGGAATCTGGAGCATGTGACATCATGTTCTGTACAAAAGATTTTTGCAGCTCCTCCCCTATGGCCTTGCTGGTTGCAGTCCACATGGCCTCTCTTTTGGCTTTTCTGTGCTCAATTATTACAGCTTTCCTCTGTAGTGACTCCAAGAGACTGACATTTCTTAATCTTGTGATTCTCCACTATAGTTTGGGCTTCCTTCTCACATATCCATGCATCACTCTCTCAGAGGCTGGCTGCAGGGACTCAAACCATGGCAGATTGCCTGATCTCCCAGGCCTTCATTTGAAATCTCAGTAGAAACGGCCATGGCCCTCTAACTGCAGAATCCTGAAATTCTGTAGAACCAGCACCACATGGTTGATGCCAAGGTCTGCTGCTGACTTGAGCAGCAACAAAGAGTCCAGGGACCCTGACTGCAGCAGCTTCTGAGTGCCTGGGTGTCTGAGCACATTGACAAACCTTCCTAGGACCCCTTGTGCAGGAAGGGTGCCCCACCCTCTTATCAAAGGAATTTTTACTTCCTTGAGCCTGAGATGGATGTGATCTTGCCAATTCCTGAGATGCCCTCAAGCAATCTTTCTTTTTGATTCCAGGCAAAGTCTTTAGCAGTTCTTTAATGGCAGTGATGTTTTTAGCAACAGCCACTTCCTTGGCCCTAATTTCACTCCCATCTTTCAAGTCCAGTTTTTAAAATCCTCCCACTCTGCTTTCTGTTCCTGAATATCCCCATAAACTTTGTTAAAAGCCACCAGCAATACCCATGCCACCACCAGAATACTATGCTGCCTGGAAATTTCATCTGCCAGATTAAAAAGTATATTACCTTTATAATCAAAGTCAGAGAAAGTTTCTGGACATGGGTAAAATGCACATAACTTCTTAGCCAAAACATCACACCAATAGCCTCTTGTCTGATTTCCATTTGAATCCTCCTCCTTCTCAACTCTGAAACATTTTGAGCCCAGTCTTTACTTAGCACATCAATCGGCATTCTGGTCTTCTGAACTCCAACCAGAATCACCCATTAAGATTCACTTACAATGATATAAAGTCTCTCCAGCTTTCACTGTTAAGCATCTCAAAATTCTTCCCACAAATTTCAGAAAGCTCCAAAAGCTTCTGAACCACATGATCAGGTTAGTAACAACAATGACCCCATTCTCAGTACCAATTTCTGTGTTAGTTTCTCTGTTGCTGTGACTAAAGACCCAACAAGAACAATTTTAGGAGGAAAAGTTTATTTTAGGGCTCATGGTTTCAGAGGTCTTAGTCCATGGAAGGTTTGCTCCATTAATTGGGGCTTAAGGTAAAGCTGAACATAATGACAGCAGGCATAGCTCCAGGAAGCATAGCTCAAAGGATCACATTGGGAAGCAGAGTAGTGAGAAAACCTCCATGCCAGATGCATAATATATTCCCCAAAGACATGTCCCCAATGACCCACCTCCTCCAGTCACACCCTACCAGCCTATAGTTCCCAGTTAATCCCTGTAAGAGGATTAACTCACTGACTGGATTAAGGTTTTTATAACCCAATTATTTCACCTCAGCCTTTCTTAATTGTGATATATGAGCTTTAGGGGACACTTCACATACCTCATATTTAAACCATAACACCATGGTTCACAGCACATCACAGTACTGTCTTCAGTCTACATATTGACATTATCTCAGGTCCAGTGTTCAATTATATCAAACATTTCTGCCCATTTCCCTTTATTTGGTGTTTAGCTAGATGGCTCAGAACTAGCAGAAGGAAGATTGACCACATGCACTTATGGAATTTATTGCATATTTTTCTTCTTTTACCTGGTTTTCATTTCATTCAAGATTCTCTGATACTACTTTGGTTCTAGATGGATGAGTCATCTACATATCAGGTTGGACTAAGCCAAATAACTGTTTAGCAGAATCACATTAATTTGATTATACAGATCTCTTGAGATTTTTATAAACTTCCCTTATATTATAATCATGGGGCTGTCATAAACAATTAGCTTCCATCAAAATATTTGTGGCTAAAGCAATCCCAATTCCAAATTTGGCAGTGCATTACTCCTACTATTCCTAAGTTACTTTGGAAGGTTAATTCCAACTGCCTGGATTGTCATTCTCAAGTATCTCACCTTTCCTATTAAAACTAAGGACACTGTTTACCTTGTAGAATAATCTCTTGCCTCCAAAAAGAGCAACCAACAGTCTATGTTTTCAAAGAAGCTGACCTTTTATTGTTAGTTATATCCCTTATAGTGCTTTGATAAAACAAGCCTTTTATTGTCCCTCTCTAAGCCCATAGGCAAGGAGTGGTTGAATAACTTGATCATTTTCCATTTAAGATAATTACTCAATCTCATGTAAACAAACATGTCCAGCAACTCACCTGCATTTTCCATTGACGACCATTGAGTATGGGTTTCAACAATGCAATATTTGGACAGTGCAGACTGTTAGGTAGCCATTTTAAATCTTATCCTCCATCTTAGAACAAGATCATCTAACCTTAAACCTCTGACCCACCTAATCCCTGAACCCTGGACACACCTAAGAAAGGCCCCTGCTCTGACAACTCCCTAGCAATGACCTAATCTTCTTTCCTTTACTCCTCTATCTCTACCCCCTTCTGTAAAAAGAAGATGTGTTGCAGCTCTACTGGACCTCCCTGTACAGATTTCTTCTGAATAAACCTGTGTTACTGTTAAGCTGCGGTTCTCCTGAATAAATCTGTTACTGTTGAGCTGCAGCTCTCCTATTTATTTCCTTCCTTTCACCTCTTTCCTTACATCGGCATATTAATAAATTCCTTGTAATCTGAATTTGTGGTGTGACCAAAATATAAATTTATGATGTAATTCCCTAAAAACATACCCCCAAATGTGGCCTTCTTACTTTGTAAAAAACAAAATTGATCATAAATATTTATGTGCTGTATTTGACATCTTGAATTTACCTTATTCAATAGTATTCTAATCATTTCCTCATCATTGTGTTTATAAGGGAGGATTTCCACTTCAGATTGTAAGAATGACTCCACAAAGACACTTGGAATTAAAAAGGTGATACTGACATCAATTTTTGGTCACCTATCAACCCAAGAAAGAACACCACACATGTCATTTTAATCACACAAGAGCTGCATTCAGGAACAAAATGGACAATCAGGGCCTGTGGAAGGCAGGCTTTGTAGTTTCCAAAGATTGGAATGTCTTTTCATTCACTGGGGGAAAATGTGATTGGCTTGTATGATCCATTAACTGGTAGAGAACTGAAAGCCTCTACTGAGGGTTAAGCAGCAAGTTCATCCGGTCCTTTTAGTAAGTAAGGAGACTTGTTCAGCCAGGATACCTCACCCATGTGATCCAAGTAGGGAAAACTTGATCTGAGACCACTTGAGACCCTTTTGATTGCATCAAATGTCAAAAATGACTCGTAATATCAGACCTTAATTTAAAACTCACCATAACAATGAGGCTTCTGAGATTATTTATGTCTGAAAGACAGTTTAGGGAGCTGTGAAAAATAAGGGCAGCTATCTTTTCCTTGAAAGATCAGTATCTATTTATGAATGAATATGTAATAACAGTTCTCTCTAATTTGTAAGACTATGGTGAATGAATAAAAAATGATATTAAAAAAAGACAGTTAAATTCCTCATGTAATATGGATTGCTAAAAGTCCTCAAACAAGAAGTGTATTCTTCAAACACATGGGAAGCCTTCCTTAAAGGACAAGGGGCTCTATCTAGTCAGGGGATTAGGGTGTTTTCTATATCCAATATGCTTCCTACAGCCTCTATTATAATTCTCACATTCCATTCTTTTATTTTCAATTTTCTAACTTTCATGTAAGAAAAATGGTGAGGTGGTACCTCAGTATTGTAATTTCATAACTTATATGTTCAGATACTACATTTTATTTTTTTAAGAGAGAGTGACAGTGAGAGAGAGAGAAAAAGAGAGAATCAATTTTTATTTAGTTTTTCATGTGACTTTCTTTGCTCTGAGACTTTGTTGTGTATGTGGTGCTGGGGTTTGAACTCATGTACTTGCTCATGCCAGGCAAGCACCATAACCACTCCAGCCCCAAAAACTACATTTTATTTTGAATATTTTCAGTCCATATTAATAATAAAAACATGATCCCTTATGGGTATTTATTCAAATATTGCTTTTCATTGAAATGAGAATTTAAAACTTTTGGCACATAATGTGTTTTTTAAGTTCTTAATGCAATCATGAGAAGCAGTTCAACAACAACAACAAATATCCCTGCATTTATCCTGTCTTTCATATTGTTCCATAGCATCAAACATCTGAATGGCCAAATTTCAACTTCAAAATAGACTTTTTCCCTAAAAGCCACAGATGCTCATTATGGTAGATGTTTTTTTGCTCCTTGCTGTGGACCACCATGTAATATTTATTCATTTTAACTATCTTTAAACTCAACCCTATTATTTTACAAATCCATATTCTTATTTTCATGATGATCTCTCTTGAAATAATTATATTTACTAATCACTATGCCAATTAGAATTCCTACTTGCAGGCAGTTTAGGCCATTCTGATTACTAAATAGAGCCATAATTAACTAATGTGCATCAGAGATCTCACAGAATGTTGATAGACTAAAGAAAAGGGCTCATAGAAAACATTGATAATGAAAACCAGAATCATATCACAAAGTAATTTCAGAGACAATTTGTCTATTGCCACCCATAATTTTATACACCTACCAGAAACCTTGATGATAGTGTAATCTCTATTGATAGTTTTGGATACCAGATCCTTTTGTAGTATCTACGGCATGAATACCTACTCTATGCAAAGTTATTTTAATTTGCTCCCAAGTGAACCAAAGTGCAAGCAAGTCTTACAGAATTTCAGTTACATTCCTTCTTTATATGTGAGGGATTTTAGGAACGTATTATGTATTAGATTTTATTTAAAACCCAGGCATATAATGTTCATATTTATCAAAATATCGTATAATTTATAAAAGAGGTTAGGCAACTATGCATGAGAAGCATCCATCATGGAAAATAATTTCACTATCATGGGGGTCCTTACAATGGAATATTAAGATCTCTTTGTGGAGATTTCTACTATTTTGAAGAATCCATTTTTTGAGAATGGTGAATGTGTTGGTGTATGTGCATGTTGTGTGTACGAATTCTGAAAAAAATTGTACAATATTTAACTAAGGGAAACATAGTATGGTATGAAGGAATTGAAATAGGAGGGCAGGTTGCAGGGATGGGTATCTCTGTTAGTACTGTTGAGGCCAGAAAAAGTACCTGAATTCAGAGTCCTCAAACAAACCTGAGAACAAAATGCAGTTTGTAACTTTGTAACAGAGAAATTGCTGAGAATGCTATTTTAACATTGAGGGCTGAATTTAATAGGATTATAAAGCAAATATTTCATAATTAGCAGTTATTTCTTTTGTTGTTGTTGTTGTTGTGTGTGTGTGTGTGTGTGTATGTATATATATATATATATATCTTACTTTCTCCAAAGCTCAGAAAAGTCTGAGGCAGTTTTTCGTCATGCACTACGGGGGATAATGAGAGGTAGGAGCAAAGCAGCATCTGCCTGCCCAGCCCTAATTTCTCTGCTGACATCCTTTAAGATGGATCAGTATTCTATCAAGGGCACTCTGTCCAATAAATCCAGAAGATAAACAGCTATAGACTGAGTGAACTGCTATCCATGTCAAAATTGGGACAGCAGTAAAAAGAACAAAACAATGCCAAGAAAGTAGCAGAATGAAAAATGAAGTTGTACAACTGACAGCTAGCCCTGACTCCATTTTGAATAAGCACATATATTATATCTCCTAGCTACAAAGGAAGCCAAATCAGTGTGGTTGCTTGGGTAAACAATAACATTAAACGTTCTCACCACAAACATGACAATTGTTTGGGGTAATGTATCATTTTATTATCTAGTTTTATTCATTCCATGATGTACATCATGTTATGCATGAGAACTACTTACAAAAAGTACAACAGTTGAAACCAAAATATTTTCAAACTGTATATAGCTTAAAAAGCTAGAACCCTGAATAAATTTGATAACAATTTATTGAGCTTATTTTGTAATATTGATGCTTAGGGACATATTGCAACCTTTGCAGGCATCATACTCATGGAAGGATACACATATTTTTCAACTAAAACAGATAGACTCTTAATATAGTAAATTCAATAATTCTTCTTCTTTCACCTAGTAATAAAATATAGACTCTTTCTTATAAGTCAGGCTTTTTTATTTTACTTATCTATTTTTCCTCTGGCAATCTCAGAAGACAAGCCAGACAACTAACTCTGCTGCTTTTGTTTCCCATAACTCAATAGAGGAAAGTAAGTGTTTAAAAAAGAGTTTGAAGCCCGTTGCAATGGTACACATAAGTTATCCCAGTGACTTGGGAGGACCACAAGTATGAGGTCAGCCTCCACTACTTAGGGAGATGCTGCTAAAAATAAAATAAAAAGCACTGAGGATGTAGCTCAGCAGTAGAGCACACCAATACCGGGATGAGCGGAAAGAGCTAAGTGAAAGAAAAAGACTGACGTGGAGGTTATTCCCTGCAGGAAATACTTATAATGATTTGTTGTTTGGAGGAAATTATTATCTTTTTGCCATTTTTTAAAAATTAAGTAATTGAGCTACTGTAAAACCATAAATGCATATAAGTAATACTATTGCATGTATATGTTCTTTTTCCCCCCAGGATATCTCTTTTTTTATCTTTTATTCAATAAACATGGTCTTACAACTAAGAGGGATTCATCATCAAACAATCAAGAACAAAAGTGTAATGACAGAATAAGCCAATACTGGCGTCAGACCATAATTTCCCCCCTTTGGGTTCCCCATGGTTCCATGTTTCACTTTACTTAAGTGTCAAGTTAATTGGACTTCTCGTGGAATTTGGACTTTCCCCTCAGATTAGATTCCCCCATACAACGTCCCTCTGGTCACTTCGATATCCTTTCTATTCCCTTCCCCCCTTCATACTTCCTCCAGGAACCTACGCACATTTCCCCATGATCACATAAGAAATTCATACATGTTGAGATAAGTGTTAGGTTAGCCATCTAACATACTGTTTCCAATTATGTTGTAGCTTCCACAAATGAGAGAAAACATTCAGCCCTTGAGTCTCTGAGTGTGGGATACTTCACTTAGCCAATTTTTTCCTATCTCCATCTGGTTATAAATGCCATAATATCGTTTTCTCTAATAGCTGAGTAGTATTCCATTGTATATATGTACCACAGTTTTTGGATCCATTCATGAAGTGAGGGGCCTATGGGCTGGTTCCATAATTTAGCTATAATAAATTGAACTGCTATAAACATTGATGAAGCTGTATCTCTATAGTAAGCTGATTTTAGCTCTTTGGGGAAGATAGCCAGGAGTGGGATAGCTGGGTCAAAAGGTGGTTCCAGTTCTAATTTTTTGAGGCATTCTCCACACTGCTTTCAAGAGTGCCTGTACCTGTTTCCAGTCCCACCAGCAATGTGACAGTGTTCCTCTTTTTCCACAGCCCCTCCAGCACCTGTCATTGTTTGTATTCTTCATTTTTGCCACTCTGAACGGAGTGAGATGAAATCTCAGTGAAGTTTTGATTTGCATTTCTCTTATTGCTAGTGATGTAGAGCATTTTCTCATATGATTATGGGATTTTTGGACTTCCTCCATTGAGAAGCTTCTTTTTAGTTCCATAGCCCATTTATTAATTGGGTTATTAGTGATTTTGTTATTTAATTTTTTGAGTTCTTTGTATATTCTGGATATTAGCTCACTGTCCGAGATGTAGAAGGCAAAAATTTTCTCCCATTCTGTAGGTTCTTTCTTGAGACTTGACTAACTCCTTAGCTGTACAAAAGCTTTTTAGTTTAATTGCATCCCATGCATTTATTCTTGATTTTATTCCTTGTACCATGGGAGTCCTGTTAAGCAAGGTTATGCTGACCCCTATATCACGTAATATCGATCCTACTTCTTTTTCAAGCAATTGTACAGTTGTTGGTTTAACATCCAGATCCTTGAACCATTTTGATTTAATTTTTGTGCAGCGTGAAAGGTAAGTATCCAATTTCAATTGTCTACATACGGCTGTCCAATTTGTTCAACACCATTTGTTGAACAGGCTATCATTCTTCCACACTATGTGTTTGCCCCCTTTATCAAAGATCATATAGTTAAAGGTATGAGGGTTCATCTCAGAATCCTCTATTCTATTCCATTGGTCTCCCATTCTGTTTTGGTACCAATACCATGCTGTTTTTGTTACTTTTGTCTTGTAGTATAATTTCAGGTCAGGAATTGAGATGCCACCTGCCTCCTCTTTCTTGCTGAGTACTGTTTTGGCTATCCTGGGTCTTCTGTTATTCCATACAAATTTGAGTATTGTTTTTTCTATATCCGTGAAGAATGACATTGGTATCTTGATGGGGATTGCACTAAATCTGTATAGGGCTTTGGGTAAAATGGCCATTTTGATGATATTGACTACCTAACCATGAACATGAAATGTTTTTCCATCTACTCAGATCTTCTATAATTTCTTTTTTTTTAAGTTTGATAATTTTCTTTGTACAGGTCCTTGACATCCTTTGTGAGATTTATGCCCAAGTATTTTAATTTTTGGAGGAGATGATGACAGGGACAGATTTTTAAATTTCTTCTTCAGTGTCCTTGTTGCTGGAGTACAGGAAAGCTAATGATTCATTGGTGTTAATCTTATAACCAGCCACATTGCTTAAGTTGTTTATAAGCTCCAGGAGTCTTCTGGTAGAGCTTACAGGGTCTTCCAGGTAGAGGATCATGTCATCTGCAAATAGATATAACTTCACTTCTTCTTTTCCTATTTGAATTCCTCTGATTTCCTTCTCTTGTCTGATAGCTCTGGCAAGAGCTTCCAGGACTATACTGAATAAGAATGGTGGAAGTGGACAGACTTGTCTTGTTCGTGAATTAAGTGGAAATGCTTTTGGTCTTTCGCCACTGAGTATAATGTTTGCTATGGTTCTGTCATAAATGGATCTTACATAGTTAAAATATCTTCCCTTAATCCCTATCCTCTCCAGGGTTTTGAGCATAAAAGGATATTGAATCTTATCAAAGGCCTTTTCTGGGTCAATTGAGATGATTATATGGTTTTTATTTTTAATTCTATTTAAGTGGTGAATTAAATTTATTGATTTGTGAATGTTGAACCAGCCCTGTTTTCCGGGAATGAAGACCAATTGATCATGAAGTATTATCTTTTTAATATACTTTTGGATCTGAATAGCTAGAATTTTATTATGGATTTTTGCATCTATGTTCATCAGGGACATTGGTCTATAGTTTTCTTTTCTTGATAGTCTTTGTTATATTTTGGTATGAGAGTTATATTTGCTTCATAAAAAGTGTTTGGTAGTGCTCCAACCCTTTCAATTTCATAGAAAATCTTATAGAGGATTGGTGTTAATTCTTCTGTAAACATTTGGTAGAATTCTGCCATGAATCCATCAGGTCCAGGACTTTTCTTTTTTGGAAGACCTTTGATTGCTGCTTCGATTTCGGAATCTGAGCTAGGTTGGTTTAGACTTTCAATGTCTTCTGGTGTTAATCTGGGGGTGTCGTATGTGACGAAGTATCTTTCATATTTTCCAGATTATCAAACTTGGCAGAGTATACATTTTCAAAATAAGATTTGATAATCTCCTGGATTTTGTTGAGTCTGTGGTAACATCTCCATTTTCATCTTTGATTTTATTGATTTGCTTCATTTCAGTCTTCTTTTTGGTGAGGTTGGCAAGGGGTCTGTGGTTCTTATTTAGTTTTCAAAGAATCAACTCTTTGTTTTGTTGATATTTGTATTTTTTATCTCAATTTCATTGATTTCTGCTCTGATTTTAGTTATTTCCCGTCTTCTATCAGCTTTTGGATTGGATTGTTCTCTCTTTGTAGGAGTTTGAGTTGGAGCATAAGACTATTTAGGCTCTTTCCAGATTTTTGATGTATGCACTCAGTGCTATAAATTTACCTCTTAAGTATGCTTTCATACTATCTCAGAGGTTTTGATATGTTGTTTCATCATTATCATTCATTTCCAAGAATTTCTTATTTTCTGATCTTATTTGGTCTTTTATCCATTCTTTTTTGGAAAGGGTAGTATTCAATTTCCAAGTATTACAGCAGCTTCTTTTTTGTTTTGTTTTGTTTTTGTTGTTGTTGTTGATTGCTAAGACCATGGCATTGTGATCTGGCAGGATACCTGGGACTATATCCACTTTCTTGAATTTATTAAGGTTAGCTCTGTGGACTAGGATGTGGTCTATTTTTGAGAAGGATCCGTGAGCTGCTGAGAAGAAGGTATATTCAGCCGATTTAAGATGGAATATTCTGCAGAAGTCTGTTAAGCCCAATTGATTGATAGAGATGTTCAGATTGGAGCTATCATTGATTTTTTGTTTTGATGATCTGTCTAATGTTGATAATGGTGTATTGAAGTCCCCCAGTATTATTGTATTGAGATCAAGGAGGGATTTAATGTCCTTGAGTGATTTTTCCGTGTAGTTGGGGGAATTATGATTGGAGGTGTAAATTCTAATTATCGTTATGTATTCTTGGTGAATTGTCCCTTTTAGTATGATGTAGTGTCCATCTTTGTCCTTTCTAAGTAGTTTTGGATCAAAATTAACTTTATCAGATATTAGGATCGCCATGCCAGCTTGCTTTTTTGGGCCACAGGCCTTACATTTTGCCAACCTTTCACCTTCAGTCTGTCTATTTTTTAGTGTGAGGTGTTTCTCTTCTAGATAACATTTTATTGGATTTTATCTTTTGATCCAGGAAGCCAGTCTGTGTCTTTTAACTACGGCATTGAGACCATTCACATTCAGAGTTAGAATAGATATGGGAATTTGAGTCCAAGACTTTGTGATTGTTGCTGTGTTTTGCACCATCTTGGGTTTCTATTGGTGTGTATTGTGATTGTAGACACTCCCTTATTTAGGGGTTTAGAGAATTATTAGCATGTTTTTCTGAATGAATAATGTCCTTGATAATATTCTGTAATGCAGGATTTATGTTCATGTGTCTTGCTAGCTTGAATTTATCATTGAAGTATTTAATGTCTCTGTCATATTTAAAGCTGAGTTTTTCAGTGTATATTATTTTTTGTTGAAAAATTTTCACTTTCAAACCTTGCAAAATATTTTTCCAAGCTCTTCTGACCTTCATTTTCTGATCTGAAAAATTCATAGTGATTCTGATTGGTCTACCTCTGAATATGACTTGGGGCTTCTACCTAGTTGTTTTTAGAATTCTTTCTTTAGTTTCTCTATTAATCATTTTATATATGATGTGTCGTGATAAATTTCTCATTTGGTTAGGTCTTTTTGGCATTCTATAGGTATCTTCGATTTGTTAATCTGTATCAATCCTAATATGAGGAAACTTTTCCTTGTAATTTCATTTGATATGTTCTTCATGCCTCCTGTTTGTTGTTCAATGTTTTCTTCCAGTCCAAATACTCTCAGGTTGTTTCTTCTCATGTCATCAAATATTACTTGGAAGTTCCAATCATGCAGGATAAGTTTCTTTTCTTGTCTGTTCTCCTTGAATTTGACATTACTCAACCTGTCTTCATTATCTGATGTTTGTTCTTCAAGAACTGAGGTTCTGTTTTCTGTTGAGTTTACTCTGGTGTTAGTATCTTCTAGTGAGGATTTGATTTGGTTGATGGTATTTTTCAATTCTGATAGCTCTGCTACATCTCTCTTCAGGATGTCTAACTCTTTATAAATATAGTCTTTCACTTCATGGAATTTTCCCCTTATTTCCTAATGAAAGTTGTCTCTCATCACCTGAAACCACTCTCTGATCTCATTCCTTAATTCTTCTTTCAACTCCTTAACGGAGTTACTGATCTTAGTGTTGATATATTTTGCTTGGTTTTCATCTAAGACCCCTGACACGGAATCTTTGGATGGGGAGATGTGAGGGTGAGGATGGGACTAATTTCTCTTTTTCCTCATTTTCAGATACAGGGGATGTGGCTTGAAAACCAACTATGTTACTTACTGTTGTAAGGGGTATTGGAACTTCTTATGCCTGTGCTTCATTGTGCTAGGGTGCTACTTGGGAAGTACAGCTCCATGGCTTCCAGTCCAGTCAATGAAGAAATGTGAGCTTATAGGTGCATATACTGAACAGTTTCAACTAGAACAAGTGTAACTGGAATTAGCACCTTTAGGAGTGATTTTCTTCCATGAAAGCTCTCACAATATGTTAAGATAGCCAGGAAATACCTGTTTTGAAGAATTTCCTTCACTTCAGTTAACAGGGCCTCTGTAGATGAGGGGAAGTACAATGTAGAAATCCAAGGAAGTAGGGTATGGAGGTAGTGTGGAGCTCCTGAGTTATAAAAAAGAACTAGAAGGTGTTAGCATGGATTCAGTGATTCAATTATGAATAAGGAAAATATAAAAATGGGATGTAAGTAGGTTAAAGGCTTTGAGTGAGGAAGAGAGAGAACAGCATATAGTTTAGGAATTGAGAGAGTACAGGGGAGAAGAGGTTAATTTGAGGCATGGTTCATTTCAATCCAAGGACATTATGAGCTACTTTGCTATCTTGACCAATTGTGGACATTGAGAAATTGAAGGTGGTATAGGATCTGCTGAGGAAAGAAAGAACAAGAAAGAAAGAGAAAGAGAAAAAAAGGAAATTAAAGAATAAATTAAAGAAAAAAAAAGGAAAAAAGAAAAAAGGAAAGAAAAAACGGACCCTATGGAAAGCAGGGATAGCAGTGACAAAATATAGGAGGGATAAAAGAGATATTAATAAGATTTGGGAGACTGCATAAAGGTAGAAACACACGTAGGTAAAATAAGGAGGTCAAGCACAGTATACTTCTGATACTAAATGTGCTGACCAGAATTCCTCTTTTCAGGAGGGAGGACAAGGAAATGAACAAATGCTCAAAGACAGAAACTAAAACAAATAGAACAGAAAAAAGAGAATAAAAATAAAAAAGGAGAGTGAAAAAATCCAGAAAAAAAGAAACAAAATGGCTAATATTTTTACATGTCTACGAACCAATAAACTGTTCCAGCTATTGTACCAATACACATCGAGAACAGGAGAAAAAGAGAAGGCAAGAAAGAAAAAAAGAAGTATATATGTGTGCAAAATCAGACAAAAAGTAAAAAATTCTTAATGAAAACTTGTAACTATAGTCAGTAAGGGCGTCTCTTGGTCCTTTGGGAGGATGTTCACTGTCCTTCTGGGTTTCAATATGAATGTCTCTCAGTTTGTGGTTATGTGATCTCACAAAGAGGGCTGGGATGTCCTCAGACTACTGGGATTTCTAGGAAGAGTTTCCACTGAAGAGGACTGGTTCTGGTAAGTCCTGAAGTTTGCAAGCCTCCCAGGGGAGCTGAAGCCAGAAGACTTAATGAGCAGGGAGTATGGATGAGTTCTAGTCTCCCTCTGCTGGGAGATGCATGCACTATCTCTTGTGGCAGAAGACTCAGAGCCTTTAACTTGTCATGTGATCCTTCTGACTGGGTTGAGTGGACAGGGCAGGGAATTGCTCCCCTTTATTCCACAAACTGGAGAACCCCTAAGCAAGGTGGAGTCTAGGTCTGGCCAAGGCCTTCTCTTCCTGGATTAGACTGAAGCCTGTGGCCATTTTCTGATGCAGATTTCACAGGCTGCTCTAAAAAGCCAGAGAGAGCTCTCTCCTGGGTTTCGGAAAGTCAGCAACTCATCTTTCCTGCCGAGCAGCCTGTTCCTCTGGGCAACTCAGTGGGCCACTTCCCAGCACCACTCTTGCCACCCCTAGTGTATGAGCTTGATGGGTGTCTGCAAATGCGATTGCCCAATGCTCTGTTTTTATAAAGCACGGGATCCCAGCAGTGATGAAGTCACTGGGTGTGTTCAGCTCCACAGCTGCAGCCTCGTCCACTTGCAGCCTGACCACCGGCGGAATGTAAACAAAGACGAACTTCTGTGTCCCTGGTGGGATGGATAAAATCCCTTTTTTTTCTCCTTGCTCTGTTCAGTTCCACCAGTGCTCACTGGCCCACTCCCTGCCAGCCACATCCTGGTGGAAGGTAAACACAGCCAACCTGCTGCGTCCCTGGCTGGATGAATAAAAAAACCTTTTTTTCTCCACTTGAAACTTCCAGGACTCAGCTCCTCAAAAAAGCCTCACACACTAGCACTAGAAGTTCATGAATATATTCCCCTGAATGCACCTTGAAAAACTGAAGATAAACTGGTATATTCCCTTTCAGACTCGGAGCCACAGGAAAAGCCGCCTCCCTTCAGCTAGCCATCTTCCTCCTCTATGCATATATTCTTAAATTAGAACTGCTTCCTAGAAACCTCCCTATTCTCCCTCCTTCTTCCCTCTCCCACCTGTCTCCTCTCCCTCTCTCCCACTACGTATCTATGATTGCCCTAGATTATCTAAATATAGATGTGCCTTTTACACCTGCCTTTTACATGTGTTTTCAAATGAGCTGAAAGAAAGATAAAAGAACCTAATGAGTGTGGCAAAGCAGGTGAGGAGTATAGAAAAGACGTGGAATGCACTGTGTCTACACTATCATAAACTGGATAATAAGTCACAAATCACTATGTAAGTGTAGCTGTAGTAGACATATCTATACACATGTAGTTTCATGAGCTTGACATGTCTGTGCTTCCCTACGCTCCATGTAATTTGACTTGAATGCATATTTATTTGCTATATTGACTACATGTATATATTATTTGATAAATAAAATCTAACAAAATTTAGTTGAGGTAATTGACTAATTCCATATAAACCAAAATAGTCATTCAACATAGTTTATACATAAAAGCAAGTATAGGGCTAGAGTGGTGGCTCAGCAGTAGAGCATTTGGTTGTCATATGCAAGGACCTAGGTTTGATTCCCAGCATCACATAAATAACTAAATGGAGGGAAATTTTTAAAAAAAAAGATGAAAAAAGAATTTACTCTCTTTCTAAAAAGTAAAAAACAGGTATACACATGAGTAATGTAAAATGATTCAAAAAGAGTTACTGAATGACCAATGACTCAGATTTTATGTAAGGAAAATGATGCTTCAAAAATAACCGTGAGGGGCTGGAGCAGTGGCTTTGTGGTTACAGCACTTTGCTGGCATGCACAAGTACACAGGTTCAAACTCCAGCACCCATGAACACAACTAAGTGTCAGAGCAACAAAAGCCAAGTGAAAAACTCAATAAAAACTGATTCTCTCTCTCTCCCTCACTCTCTCTATCTCTTTCACTGTCCTTTCTTTGGGAAAAAAAAAGAAAAAGAAAATAAACATGAAAGGTAAGAACAGAAAGTGACATAATTCATAAAAACACTGGTCAGAAAGATAAAGTTTCAAAAATGATATTTTTGTCTGGACACCTTGAAAAATATGGGGATTCTAGTCCATTTAATCACTTAAAGAAAAATAAAATCCTACAGAATTAATAGCTTGGAGATAATTCTAGTTGAAAGAGTAGGCCAATATAAATCTGCCAAGATAGGACTAATATGTTGTCTCTTAGCATTGAAAGTTAAATTACGATCCAACAAGTTCCAGACATGCTGTAATTTGGAGATAGTCTTGTCAAAAAAGACATAAAACTAAATTTTATTGTAATCAGTTGCTGTAGCAACTGTGTTGTGAAATAATGAGAAATTTAAAAAAGCAATTTATACAAAACATTTAAAAGTATGTTACTCATACAGAAGTAAATTTACAAAAATTGTTAAAACCTTATTGAAACGTAAATGCTTGCACTCTTCCTTTTAAAGTGTCATTTGCTTAAAACTTAAGAGGTGTACATTGAAAAATGCCAATTGAAAGAAGTTTGTTGTTTACAAGACAGAAACACACTCAGAGGTAAAGGAAGAGGTGGCCTTTATTTTCACATGCATTATAAATCTGAAGATTAAATAAGAGTAACACCATTCAAGTTCTTCAAAAAGTCATATCTTACTATTGGCAACTAGATGAAGGAAACTGAGGACATTGTGCTAAGTGAAATAAGCCGTAAACAGAAAGACAAATCCTATATGACCTCATTTACATATGAAATTTTAAAAATTCAAATTTATAGAATTAGAGAGCAAAATGATGGTTGTGAGAGGCTGTGAGAAAGTAAGTGGGAAGGCTGAGGGAATTCAGAGATGTTGGTGAACGGTAACAAAGCCTTTGGATAAAAGGAACAGTTTTTGAGATCCTGGTTCACATTAATGCATTTCTTATTTCAAAATTACTGAAACACTATATTTCATATATTCTACCATAAAAATGTCAAATACCTAAGGGGATGGATATATTAATCAGCTTAATTTAATCATTTGTCTGTACTCTTTAAGTGACATCATGCTATCAGAACATGTCAATATTTATCTTTTAACAAACGTGTTTATGCAGAGTATACTAGTATTGAGACAGAGAGAAAAGTTGGGCAGTCAGAGTAGTTAGAATGTTTGAATCAATCAAGGGAAAACCGGTTCTTTTAAGATCAATTGAACATCTTCAATGCTAGTAAGGAGGGTATATCAAGGTGGGTCCAGATGCAGACACTCCCTTCTGCTAAGGAAGGTGCCACATTCTTTCTACTGATGCCTGAGGCACAAACCAAAGACTGGACCAAACAAGAATTTCTTCAGTTCTGTCCCCTTCTCCTACTCTGGGGGAAGTCTGCTCTTCTCCCTATGCTTTGGTTTCTATTATTTTCTTAAAATAATGTCTGTCTACTTTACTTGCCTCAGGGTCCCTTGGTTTCATTCTTCAACTCCAGGGGATTGGAACCTCACTTCCACCAAACCAGCATCAGAATTATCGATTCTATCCATATAATCATAGTGCACACTATTTCCTGATTTTCTACTGTTTCACTTGAGCCCAGAGAGAAGGAGGCTAGGTAGAATGCAGTTAGCACATGGATGAGCCCATCCAATTAAAATTTACTCTCCTAGATAATTAATTTTATCCTGGAAAGTTTGTGGCTGATACATGAAATACTTTTAAAATTCAGATGAAAATAATCAATAAAGGCACTCCAGATAGTTTTAAAAATGTCTAATTGATTCAGAATTGACCAAATTATATTATTATATTGTTTCATGTATGAATATGTTAACAATGAATCCTGCTACTATGTTAATTATAATGCACCAATAAAATATTTTTAAAAGTTTAATAAGTTCAAGTTCTTTCACCTCAATTTGCATTCTACTTTTAATTTTTTTTGCATAGTCACACAGCATTAATTTGAGTGAAGATTATTATAAGGAATGCATTTGCAATGGTAATTTTACCTTCAAAACTATTGTTTTGTCCACCCATTGACTTACTAATGGAAAAGTTTAAATGTAAATGAAATTGAAATATTTAAGCTGAAATCCGTTATGTTTGAAATTACTACAATCATATCTCCAACTAGACATATACGGATCTGAAGTTTCTGAATGTTTTGCAAGCTAACTCAAGCAAAAATTCAAAAATCTTACTTTATTTTTGTAAAAGTTAACATAAGTTACTAGCCTTAAATCCTTATGGTACATGGGAACTCTGAATTTCTTTGATTTCCAATTTATTTAGAACAACATATTATTTTAACAACACATTAGAAGGAATAAAAACAATATATGTGCGTATGTATGTGTGTGTGTGTGTATATATATACATGTATATATATGTATGTATATATATATGATATGCCTTAAATTTATTATTGTCAAATATTAAGTTCTGATGGAGAAAAAATTTATCATATTCTAAGGATTCCAAAGTAGAAATATTACATGTGAAATGTGCCTTTTCAGCAGAATGTGACATGGACTATATATAGCATGACCATTCTGATAGAGTTTATACCAGTGCAAGTCTTTTCATATTATTTATAAAACCAATTACATGCTGATTCAGAAATCACATCTCACAGTTTCCCTTGTCAGATTAGCACATGACTAACTCTGGTGATGATTCTTTTCTTTTTCCTAATCAAATGACTCACATTTCCCAAGGTCAACTGAGTGTGGAAATGAGGTTCACCCTTCTGGTCGTCATTTTCTTCCAGCTTCTGCCACAACCCCTCCCCCACCACAAGACAATCAATGACCTTCATCTTCTCCCGCCTGCTGATTCTGCTTTTCTCCTTCCCTGCCCCCACCATCCTCACATACACTCGCACCATTAGGAACAATTTCTGAGTACAGGGTTTAATAAGAGATGCTTTGCCACTAACTTTGACAAATACCAAATCTGCACTACTGACTTTTTCTTTGACAAAATAAATCATAGCATTAGGAGTTTTATTACCTAGTTTTAAATTTTATTCCAATTTGGCTACATAATCTTGCAAGTTCCTGAAATTCTGTGTCCCACAATTATTGACTACACAGTAAATTTTGGGATAATATTAGATTTGTAAAGCGTTGTAAGAATTGAATCAAGTAGTGTATGTACAATCAAAAATAATTGGGCATGGTTTTGCTCACCTGAAACTCAGCAACAGGTGAGAAGAAGGCAGGAGGATCACAAGTTGGAGGCCAGCATGGGTAGATTAGATTAAACCCTCATTCAAAATTAAAATAAAAAAATTAAACAGGGGTAAAAATGTAGGACAATGGGTTTAGTCTTCCTCAGTATGAGCATAAAATAATAATAATAATAATAATAATAATAATAATAAATCTAGAAACAAAATTAAGAATCATGATGCTCACACACTAATCAGTTCATCATTTTATCAATCAGAACTTGGGCATTATTAATAAACAAATTATGATTAAAAGATATTTAATAACATTAATGTCTTTATTATTTTGAAATACACATGGTAAAAATTCAGTTGACCTTTGTGATAGAAATGTCTATATTTTGTCTGAAATTTTGGGGTTGCAAATGGAAGATACATGGTGGTAAATGGATGAAACTGGAGAACATCGTGAAAGTGAAATAGGGCAGACTCAGAAAGCCAAGGGTCCAATGTTTGCTCTTGTTTACAGAAGTTGGAGAGTAAAAAGGAATTTTAAAAAGTGGGGGGTGGTCTCAAGAACATTAATTGGAGAACACTAGAGAAAGAGTATCAAGAGGGGCACAGAAGAGAAAGTATTGGGGAATTAATTTGACAAATTGTGTTACTTGCACATATGAATATAGCACAATCAATCCCACTTCTATGTATAAATATAATGTACCAGTTAAAAACATAAACAGGAGGGAGACCAGTAGAGTAGAGAAAGAAGACCAGGGAATGTGAGCAAAGGAAAGTATGGGGGAATGAAATGGAGAAAATCATTTTATGTGCATGTATGAATATGATATACTGAATTCCACTATTATCTATACTAACAATGCACTAATAAAATATTATAAAAATGAAAATAAGTGCATGAATAAAGAGCCACATATTTTTAAGGAGAAGGGAAAGGACAAAGGAAGAGCAACATCTCTTAATTTTACCTTCTTAGGTATAGATACCAGTTCTTTTCTCTGTCTTGATTGACTGTAGTTCTTTTACTTTATTACTGAGAGTTTATATTTAAACTGAGGAAAATATCTCTTTCTGTGTTGTGACCAATAATAATTACTCCATTAACAGTGGTATCATAATTATTTTATCATAAAACTGTGTTTCTTCCTTGCATAATTACCTCCTATTGCCTTTTCCATTTTCCCTCCAGTGTGGGGATACTTAGTGAGTAAATCTTTAGTTTATCTTACTGCATTTATTTGCCAATTTATTAATCAGTAATTTTGTACAAACTCTTGTAATGGGTTCTTTTTTTTTTTAACAACTTTATTTAGTTTTTCACATGGCCTTCATTGCTCCAACACTTAGTTGTGTACGTGGTGCTGGGGTTCGAACCCGGGTCCTCGTGCTTGCCAGGCAAGTGCCGAAACCTCTGAGCCACCGCTCCAGCCCCTTGTAATGGGTTCTTTAAAAAATGTTTTTATCTTATTTCACAATATGGAAACTATATGATTAAATTCTTCCCATGATGTTTTAAGAAGATGTTATGATTTGGATATGAATTTTTCCCCAGAAACTCATGTTAATATAGTAACAGTCAGAGATAAAATAATTAGATTATGAGAACTTTAACCTAATCAGTCCATCCTAATTTGAATGGAGTAATTGGATGGTAATTGCAGGCAAGAGAGGTGTGGCTGGAGATGGTGAGTGGTTGGATGTGTTCCTGAAAAGGTACATCTTGATTGTGCCCCCTGCTACCTCTGCAACCTAACACCTCAGGAGCTGAGCATCTTTCCTCTGCTCGGCTCTTCCCTCATCTTTGGTCCAGAGCAGTGAATTTTGTCATATGTAAACTGAAACCTCCCAAACTGTGAGCCCCAAATAAACTTCTTCTCCTTTAAGTTGTTCTTGTTGAGTGTTTTGGATATAGCGATGAAAAGTTGACTAAACCAGAAGATATTTTACTTCAATAAAACTAGAATATAAATATATTTGTACGGGAGAATGTTTTTAAAATGTAATGTATACATATAGATAACATGCCAGACATTCTCCACTAATCGCCTCATCTTAATTCTTGGACAAATATTTATAAAGATTTTAGAATCTTGGAAATAGTGAGATGCCATTTTTTCAAACTCATTAAGTATTTATCAAATATAAGATTTTTTTAAAGAGAGAAGGACAGTGAGAGAGATAGAATCAATTTTTATTGAGTTTTTTCATACGGTTTTCATTGCTCTGACACTTAGTTGTGTACGTGGGTGCTGGTATTTGAACCCAAGTCCTGGAGTTGGGGATTTAGCTCAGTGGCAGAGTGCTTGCCTAGCACCCGCAAGGTCCTGAGTTTGATCCTCAGCCCTGAAAAAAAAAATGAACCCAAGTCCTTGCACATGCTGGGTAAGCACCATAACCACCAAGCCACTGGTCCAATCAAATATAATTTTACTACAATGGAGATTTATTAGTTTAGTGCATAATATTGTATTATAATTATTAATATTCTATGTAGAAAGACCTGATTAGGGAACTCAAGGAATATAAGTGTAAAAGAAAATGTAGACTTTAATCAGGTCATAATGTGGAGAAACTATTGAATGTACATTTCTATCACCAAATGTTCTCAGCATTTGTTGACAGGGAACATAGAAGCAGGAGTATATGAGTGAATTTAGGAGTGAAAGAGTTACAAATCTTAAAGACCTTAGGTTTAATAATTTCTTTATCACCTGTCACTCATCAACTTAATGTCTGGTTTTTCCAAAAGTTTTGTGAAAGTGCTCAATTCAATATAAAATCTTTGATTATTAGAAGGCAAGAGAGTTTAATCTTCTTTCCCATCATATGAATAGGATCATTCTTCTAAAGAGTGCATGGTTAAACTAGTCTTATTAAGGAAAAAAAGTCACTGATATTTGTTAAAACATGGTAAGGCAAAGCTTATTCAGAACTATTGCAGGGCATATAGGCACCACAGTAATGGGATTTTGCAACTGGAAAGATTAGTCTAAATGCAAGCACAGCACAGACCAGTGAGAACTTATATTCACAGAGCAGGGTGGGCATCAGAGAATGGAAAATCACTGGTGAATTGCCAAAAGGGTAAATCAGGGACAAGGGACATTCTGGTTTACAGAATTTCTAGCCCAAAATGATTTCTGCTTTTGGAAAGGAGAGGGAAGTAACATATCAACCGAGGCTGGCAAAAGATGAGGAAATTAAAGAGACACAAAGAACAGTGCAATGTGGGTGATGGGTAGATGGGGACTTTTCCTAAACTGATTGAGCAGGGGTTTTTGCAAATGTTGGGTTAAAAAAAAGCGGGGGGCACCAATAGGCCTAGAAGAAGTTTCAGGAGGCTGACTACAGTTTGATCAAGCAAAGAATATTTGTCAGTACGAAGATGATCTAAATTTATGCACACCATATGCTTTGGATGTGCTTAATATAAAAGCTGAAAATTATTGCTGCCCAGTGCCGATTTGTGATCAGAAGAGTCTTCAAAAGGTACAGGTCCAGCTAGATTAAAGAAAAGGATGAACCTGCTGAGGACTGGCCAGGAATGGCTTGAGTCACCTGCAAGCATAGGAAGGAAAAGATAAATTTCTTTTAGCTTTCACAATTGTTCTGGCACTTTTGTGCCTTAATCCTGCCACCTGCTGGTCTTAGGCAGTACTGGAAAGAGACAACAAAATAGATTTTAATGCAAATTTTATAGGAAACTCTTAAAATTAAGACAAAATATCTTAATAAAGTAGCCCATGTTTTTTCAATGTAGTGCTTTTCTCGTAAAGTTTATATGAACATACTCGATGAAAGTGAATGAAAAATTCTAGCAAAGGTCTTCAAGCACTGGTTTCCCTTTAATCTGTAGCTTCTTTAAGGACTTGATATTTAAATAAAAGATTACTAGGAACAGAGAAAGGTTTGTACAGAAATAAGGTAATTTTGTAGGAACTGCATGTACTGTGAGTAATAGATGCAAGTATTGCTTTAATTTTTCTTTATTTTTTTATAACTGGGCTGCTTGGTTTTTCTAGCTTCTTGACTTCCCAGGCGTTCTATGCCGATATGTGGCAGGGAATCTTAGCCACTGCAGAGTCACATGAGGAGAAGCTATTGTATTTTTGCTATACAATGATCCTACAGAAGACTTGAGCTAAATCTGTTCTGAGAGAAATTATAGGGAGAATGTAATTATGGTTTGCAAGGAAACCTATATGATTATAATTTGGAGAATTTAAAGAAATTGTTTTTTCACATTTGGAGACAAAATCTTTTTATCATGAAAACTGATTCTTTTTCCCTTTCAGGAAAGCAAAGACAATTATATACTCAGAAGCATAATTGGTACAATACTGATTAAAGGCAAAAGGCTTTTTAAGACCACTTATTAGTCATGCATCTTTTTCATTATACCAAGAGAATGTTGTGCAATAAATGCAAAAAAATACAAATAAAACATTCAAGGAATTTGATTTTTTAGTATAAACTTTTCCATTCTTTTAGTCTTTATTCAAATTTAAATTATTTATGTTGATCATATCTATATAAAATATATAAAGGATGTCATATTTTCTTCAGAATGTTTGGCAGAAAGTAAAGAGTCGATATTTTGTAGTAATTTGTTCAGCAATGAAATCCCAGGAATTAAAGGACAATATAGGGAAGGAAACAAGCAATGAAAAGTCAACACACAGGTGACTTATAGAGCTGAGATGACTCTGTAATGTGACCAATAGATATATTTGGTAGAATCATCCGTTAAGTGTCCATGAAACTCTTAGGAAACTCTGATGGGGAAGACCTGGTTCATCAATGTCAATCTCCAAATCAAAAACCTCTCCAGGGGTGTTATACCTCAGGCACTTCAGAGATCTATATGCACAGGTACCTCAAAATATTAGGTAAGATGCTAGTGGTATAAGTACAAGGTGAGGTATTTGCAAATCACTCAGCTTGAAAAGGTCAGGACACACACCAAGTTGGTCAGTTAGCAGCAACTAAGAAAGGTAAGTCCAAATGTTATTCCTAAAATGAACATTTAAATTGAGGATAGAAAAGAAAAAATGACTCTTGTTCTAAACAAATGTATTAAAGCACAAAGTTGAAAAATCATAAATGCATGTTATTTCAGTAACCAAGCAAATTGGTCTTTTTTTTCTATTTTAAGGTGTCTTTTTGTTTGTTCATATGATGTTAGCATAAATACAGAATTGTAGGCATCAAAAGTACTACTTCACGTTACCTCCAAATGTTTGCCACTAATTTTGTTTTCCTTCGGTTTGTTCACAAAGGAACATAATTTTGAAGTCTAAATATGACCACTACTGGAGATGAATAATAGAAGTGTCACTATTAATGGAGGTGACTTCGGAAATGTTATGTGTGGTAAATTTTTCTCCATGTTTGCACCAAGGCAATTGGAACTCAATGTCTAAGGAATTAGTGTCGTGGCTAGTGGTTCATTCATTTATTGTTAGCCAAAATATCAATCTTTTCTCTTTTGGTATATAAACTACTAAATAAACAATGTGTCATAATATCATCCTGTATTTGTTTCTGGAAGTCAGAGAGCTCTTTTATTCAATTTGTGGAAGTATTGTAGTACATAAATTGTAAAGATATATTACCTTTTTTTCAATAATCTTTCAGTTATTTCAGCTTTTCTTTTGCAATGTCCCACAACTAGACTCAAACACAATTCATAAAAAACAGACAAGAGTGTAATTACATTGGATGCATTCTAAGTTATCACATAATAATGTTCTTCACAAATTGAGAACCAAAATAAGTCATGTCACAAAGTATTATATAACTCACCAAATAAAATAATAATAAATTACATAGGAAAAAGAAATAAAAGAAGGAAGGAAGGAAGGCAGGAAGAAAGGGGGAAGGGGAGGGAGAAGGGAAGACTTTCTTAGAATTGAAAACTTTATACAAAAGTAAATATATTTATGTGAGAAAATCTTCAAATATAGGCTAAAGGAAATGGGTTCAGCTGATGGAGAGCAATACATTATTATAATCCAAGTTATATGCATAACTTACATAATGTTTACCTATAGTGCTTATTAATAAATTGTACTTTTTAATTAACTCTGTGGAGGATAAATTTATAGTCAACTCCTTTGCTGAGTGATCCAAGTTAATATTTCCAGTATTGGGAGAATAGGACAATATTGTCTTCAGAGGTGACATTCTGGAAAAGTCACAACCTGACAGAATAATATGAACCTAGAGTTAGGAAATATCACACAAGGTCTCTTTAGAGACACTGAATGCCTGGAGTTTTTGTTGTTGTTGTTGTTGTTGTTGTTTTTTCAAAGAGAGAAGGACAGTGAGAGAGAGAAAGATAGAGAGAATCAACTTTTATTCAGTTTTTCACAAGGCCTTTGTTGCTCTAACACTTAGTTATGTATGTGGGTGCTGGGGTTTGAACCCATGTACTTGCGCATGCCAGGCAAGTGCCGTAACCACCGAGCCACCGCTCCAGCCCCCATGCCTGGAGTTTTTAACTGTGTAATAGTTCAGAAATTGAAATAATAGCCATATTACTAAAGACTGAAGAGATATAATAAGGATATGTCATGAGTGATTCTGTATGCTATTCTAGAAGAGAAGCAACTAATGCAAAATATAAAGGAGACTAAAGACTGTATGTTGTTGTTTTGATGTTAAATTTTCCAACTTTTAAAAATATTTTAAATATGTAAGATAATTTTCTTTTCCTGTAAATATACAAATAAAAGTATTTGGGGGTAAAGGGCAAACTTGCTTTCATGGTTCTGACAAAGCATATGTTCACATATGTAAGTTTATTGAGAGAATAAGACACAATTTTAACAGCTATAAAATTGGATAAAACTATATGAAAATTCATTGCACCACTCTTGCAGCTTAAAGTTGAGTCTAATGTCATTGAAAGTCAAGTCCACTGCTATATGCCATTTAATTATGATCTCATGTCTTCAAATTTTGTGATTCATTTTGTTTTCTTGTACCTTAAAATATTCCCAGTGTCACTTGGATCCTAGTTCCAAATAGATATCTGGATATGTGGTCACATAGGTCCTGCTCAAGAAACATGTAATCACATATAAATATTCTACATTTTATAAGCAAAATGTAGTTGAAGTAAAAAGGAAAACGGTTAATATCCTATCAAGGATAATCAATTTGAAGGATGATGTCAAAGTATTAAAGATTTTTGTAGAATACTGATTAAAATTCACAGCTTAAAGATAGTGCTCATCATATCTATTCTGGAGGAAAATGTAAATAAGCAAGTGTATGATAAACAAAAAGACCTTCTCTCCCAAAATAATAAAAAGTAGTCACAGTTTTAATCAACTCTAGTTTCCCCCATGAAGGGAAGTTAATTGGGCTTAACACTTCTAATTACAGGAAAATATTCTCAATTACTTACTTTTACTGTGTTTTAATTTCCGCCCAAATTAATAGTTATATAAGTTACATTTAGAAAAAAGGGATGTAAGCCTTTGGAATGCATCTTCATAACTTGTAAAACAAAATAGGCTTTTATCACAGTAGTCCTACGTACAATGACATCATCTTGCTTTTGGCTTGTTAAAGGGAATATTTTTTCACAAAAGATCATCTTTGAGCTATTTATTTGTTTCAGTATATTTAGACTTGATGTATGTGGACACACTTTTTAAAATTTTTATTAAGGAGTTAAGTTATTGTACCATTATAAATTCATTTAAAGTCACAATATGATATGCATTTTTTCTTAAACCAGTTACCCCCTCATTTCCCATAGCCCAGTCTCTTGATTCGTCTATATCTTGCCCCTGAAAATGATATAAATGTTTAGATTGTGAATTTTCCAGCATTAAATGATTGCATAAGTATTATTTGGATTCTTAGGGTGTATAATGTATGCTCCATTGCTGTCTCCCTCTCCTCCCTCCTTCTCTCCTATCCCATCTTTCCCCTCTTCTCTCCCCCTCCACACACACATGGGTGGTTCCCCTAGATTAAGTGTTACTATGCTTTTGGTGGGTCTAATCAGTTTGACTACCTTTTCTCCAGCCTCCACAAATGAGGGAAAAATTTCAACCCTTGAGTCTTTGGGTTGTGTTATCTTCTTGAAGCATGATTTTTTCCATTGCTGTGCACACTTTTTAACATTTTAGGAATAATAAGCTCTTCAGTACTCATAAAGCACTGTTAAATACATTATCTCCATTTTGTAAATTTGGAAATGGAAACCCAATGACTACAAGCAAATTGCCCAAAGTACACACTATTTTGCTTACAATGTCCATTTTACCTACAAAAGATTAATCTACACATGGTTATTCTTTTGTTTATGGGAAGATGTAGCATATTCAGTTTGATAGTATAATTTAAAATGATATAAAGGTAATTTAGCCTTCATAATACTCATAATTTTTTATTTGTTCATCTATTTGTTTTGGTAAATGTGATTGGAAAAGAATTAGAGGATCACTGAAGCTAAAAATTGCCCCCTAATTCCTTGTTTTGTAGGAACAGAGAATAAAATTCAAAAGAATGACTTATAAGTCATTTATAAATATTTGAGCACTTTGATGAATATGAACCATTCTATGGTCAGAAGAAGATTTATTCTTTTTAGGAAATTGTTCATTGATTGAGAAAAATTTTTCATTGATTTTCATAATAAGTGAGCTTAAATATCAATGATAGAAGTTTACTCTGTACATTTTAGTGAAAACACTGATTTCATATTTTCAATATGATAACTTATGAATAATTTATTCAATCATAAATTATAAAAATCAATTGAAAGAAAATTATAGCACTATAATAGTAACAATACTTAGTATTTTAATAATATGACAATTCATGTATTTTTCTTGCAAATAATATTCACAGCAAAAATGCAGTGTAAGATACGTGACTCCATAATAGGAACAACTGATTTCCCTAGATTCTGCAGCTCAATACCCATCATGACTCATCAGGCAAAAAAGCACCCTGTCTGGCAAAGAAGAATATGCAAACATTTTATTATATCTTTATCCAGTAATTCAATTGTAAGTCTTGTCCATTTTCCTTTCAGTACATTAAAAGCAATCAGCATTGTTGTCAATCTCTGCCAAAACAAATAAAAGCCAGCTGAGGATACTGGAATGATTTCACTTCAGCAGTGCTGCCATATCATCCCCTAATTTATACGTAACTATTTATTCTCATTTCCCAAACTCTCCAAATACTGACATTTATGACATATATCTCTCATCCTTTTGGCCTGGTTGGGACAAGAAATCAAACTCGTCAATAGTGCTATATCTAATTCAGAATTTCTTCTACTTTTCAACCCCTATTCCTTACTGTAGAATATAAGCTCCTTTGGGTCTTATAAAACATAATTTACTTCAAATAATCCTCTGTAAAATAATCTGATAAATATTGGGAAGCTTGAAACCAGCTAATTTAATTTTAGCCTCTTTCATGCCTCTAATCTGATTCCTCAATCAAAATTCAGGAGAAACTCTGAAGTAGTCTATCTTTGGTATTCTCATTAAGCATTTTAATCACCTCATTTAGCTCTTAGCAGTCTTAAACTCTTTTTTTGCCATAAAAATTTATTTGCTCCATCTCATCTAAAGGTCTCTCATGTATATTGCTTGTAAATACCCTTATTAAAGTTGAAGACAGTCTTATACCTTTTTGCACATTCATTAAAAATTATCTTTCTGCTTGTCATTTTTTTCTGCACCACTTAAGTACAGAACAACTGAAATTATGAAAAGAATTTCATACATGTTCAGGAAATTTGGAAATTAAAAGTTACAATCTAAAAATTTCTCATGACAAAATAAAAATAAATAATATTGATTAGTTAAAATGTATTCAATATTTTTAAAAATGAGAATGCATTTTCTTTTCTAATACATGAAGTAGAAGATGTTTCAAAAATAAAGTAAAATAATTCAATCTATAGCAACTTCAATGCGCATGCATATACACATGCACACACGTACACAGGTATACAACATTGAGGCATAAATTCCATAAAGACTAAGGGTTGGAATGAAAATTATAAGTATCAATAAAAATGTTGAATGATATAAAAAGCAATGGAACAACACTGCATGATCAAGTATATGTACACTTTCAGTTATTAAGGTAGAAATATTTCTGAATTTAATCAGTGAATTTAATGCAAAAACCCAACAAAGTACAGGATTTCTCTGCAGAAACTCAGGGATCATTAATAGCCAAAACAATTCTGAAAAGATCAACAAGTTCAGAAGACTCATACTCCTAGTGTTAAAATCCATTAAAAATCTATAGTAATCAAGATAGCATGATAGTATATAAGAATAAATACATTAATCAAAATAATACATTAAAATTGCATAAACAAATATATATTTTAATGTTTGACTGATTTTTGACAAGGTGTGAAGAAAACTGAATGGGAAAGGATAGTATTTTTAACAAACATTGCAGGTACAGTGGGATATCCATGTGCAGCACATTATAGGTAGGTCTTATCTCACACCAAACACAAAAATTACCTCAAAATTGATCATATATATATATATATATACACATGTAAAAACTAAAACTGTAAAACTCTTAAAAGCAAATAAAGGTGTACACATTTATGACCCTGGTTTAGGCAAAGATTCCTCAATAGGACAACAAAAGTATAAAAGTGTTTATTTGTGTATACTGTATGATTTCACCAAAATTTAACACATACATTGCTTTAAAGAACATTATTAATAAATTGAAAATATAATTAAACACCTGGGAAAATATTTGCAAATCTCATACAGGATAAAGGTTTAGCACTGAGAATATATAAAGACTAATTAGCTTTCCACGGTTGAAAGACCAATAATCCAATTAAGTTGGGCAAAACATTTGAATAGATATTTCTCCAAATCCGATGTACAAGTAGATAAGGAAGAGGTGAAAAGAATACAAGGCATCATTAGTCATTGAGGAGACAAAAGTAAAAATTCAATGAGATTCCATTTAAAATTCAGGAAAGTGATGCTGGAGGGGTTGTGGGAAGAAAGGAACATTATCACACTGTTGGTGGGACTGCAAACCTGCACAGTCACTCTGGAGAGCAGTGTGGAGACGCCTAAAAAAATGAGGGTTGGAATCACCTTAGGACCCAGTTATCCCACTCCTGGGTATTTTCCCAAAAGAGCTAGATTCAGCATAATACAGAGACACAGCTGCATCAATGTTTATAGCAGCTCAATTTGCTACAGCTAAACAATGGAATTAATCCAGATGCCCTTCACTAGATGAGTGGATTCAAAAACTGTGGCGCATATATGTGTGTGTGTGTGTGTGTATACATACATATACATATGTGGTATATATATGTATATACACACACACACACATATATATATATACCACATACTGTCCTTTCCCATTCAGTTTTCTTGACACCCTGTCAAAAATCAGTCAAACATTAAAATATAGATTTGTTTATGCAATTTTAATATATTATTTTGATGAATATATTTATGCATATATATATATATATATGGAATTCTACTCTGCTACTGGAGAGAGTGATATCATGGCATTTGCAGCCAAATGGATAGAGATGGAAAAAAATTATGCTGAGTGAAATATCCCAAATTCAGAAACATAAGGGCTGAGTGTTTTCTCTCATATGTGGAAGCTAGAGTAAAATCTAAGACAGGATGAAAGTTACCTAAGCTTAAATAATAATCTCAACACAAGTGAAATTTCACATAAGCAGGTGGGACCATATATATGAACATGGAGGGAGAAGGGAGGGAGGCAAGGAGGGTTTGGAGGATTAGGGAGATTATCAATGCATCTAGGAACTCTCCACTCACATGAAAAGTCCAACTATACGCAGGCAGGAAAAGAATCTCAGAAATTGCAAAAATTAATACACATGTATATGCTTATTTCTATCTATAACATGGAGGTAATGCAGAGGGGACATGAGTGCCAGTAGTAGATGCATCAGGGAGATCCAGAAATTCCCAAAACAAAAAAATGCTTTAAACTGGTGGGTATGTTAGTGGTTGGCAGAGACTAGGAAGAAGTGAGGAGATGGGGAGTGACTGCCAGTGGGCACAGGCTTCCTATGGGAATGATCAAAATGGTCCAAAAATACATATTATGATTGTGGCTGCAAACTACAGACAGATATGCTACAAGCCCATTATATGCTATACTGTACATAAGTGAATGCCATGTTACGTCTTTTCATAGTGAAATATTTTTGGAAGTAGGGCAGACAGGATGGGCTTGTCAACAGATAAAAAGAAATGTTTAAAACTAGACAACATCAAGAACACGCCCTTTTTAGCTTCATGTTCTTTGTCTGAGCTTAATAACAGCAACCTGGGAATGAAACAGCAAGGACCCGAGTTTGAACACCATCACCACATACACATCTAAGTGTTGGAGAAACAAAGGCCAGATTAAAAATAAATAAGATTCGCTCTTTCTCTCCCTCTCTCTTAAAAAAATAAAAATAAAAGCAACTTGTTTATTTTCAAAAATGTGCTGGATTAGGTAACACATGATGTGATCCCCAAACAAATAAATTATCTCCTTTCCTAGATAAGGAAAGGTATAGAAGGAAATTAAAAGCAATGATCAGGAGATATCTTTGGTCTGTTAATTTTAAGCTGCCTATTAGATATATTTTGGAGATAAGCAATTATATATGCTTGTTTGATAATCCAGCAAAGATGATTTGAACCTTGGCTATTTTTTAAAGTCCTATTTTGTGAATGTAAGATGACATGGGAAGTAAGGACTAAAGTATTAAATTCCAGAGCAATAAAACACTGAAATCAATATAAACGGTGGTTATGAGTGTGAACATAGTATTAATTCAAATGATGAGATTACTTTTTAAGCCTCAGAATTTATGTTATAAAATGAAGTCCCAACCACAATGACGAAGAGCATTGGTGCATTCTTGCAGCAGATCTGTTTGTACAGGGCACTATTCCTCCCTCCAGTAATCTTCCAAGTAACACAGAGAAAGGATGACTTGGAATTGAATTTCCCTGAAGTTTTGAAAGCATATCCAAGTTTACGTTCTGCCAAAGACAAGCATGTGCTTGAGATTTGGAAAAAATCAAGAGGCATTTTCTTCCTCCAGCTGTGGCCAGCAGAATAGTGAGTTTTAGCAGATGGGTGATTTTGCAGCAGTCCCTGGATATTACCCTGAAAATCACTCTTCTCCTTCCTCAGCTACTTGCATCCAGGAGCAGTTAACTAAAATATTGAATATCCTAACTTAACTGAATTAAAACAAATTCTCTGAAGCTATCTAGCACTTATTTTTGGAATATTATTTTGATGCGTTAATAATATAGATACACACACATACATATATATATATATCTTTACATATACAGATTATATAAATAGATATATGTGCCTTCATTAGCCTTAATACTTTAAAGTAGTTCCTTAAAATCTTCTTAACACATTAGTAATTTACTTATTTAATAAGACTAGAAATAATTTATATAGATTAACAAATAGAAAGCATTGGAAAATACTATGATAGTATATTCTGTTCTTTATGCAATATAACCATGCCTGGACATGTTATATGATTCCCTGTAAAATCTACATTGTAATCTCAGGTCTTCTGTTTTAAATCATGTGCCAACATGTGTCATTAAAGTGTTTGGTTCTTTCCTATAGATGTAGTGGCCAAAAACAGTTCTGATATTCTTTCTTATGATTTTCTATCTCTGATTTTACCATAGCAATAGTTTTTTAAAGTCTCAGCATGTAAAGAACTAAATGTATGAGAATTCTGTAGATCTTTTCTTTTCAGAACTGTAATTCAAAACCAAAATACTTGATCCAAAGTCTCTCTTATTCTCCACTTATGAGTACAAAGATGAAAGCAATGAAAGACAAGCTAAAACTTACCATGAGAAGTCCAGTGTCTAATGTGCACTATCTGTAGGGTACAGATTCAAATTGACTTAGTGAATTTTAATAGCTTATGTAACTTTGTGAAGTAGGAAATTAATTGTTATAGTTTTCCAAAATATTGTTTTTTAGGTTTTTTCTAAAATTGATTAGAAACGTAAAATTAAATAAGACTTTAAGAGACCTTTAAATATTTTAAAACCTACCATTACAATTCTACTACACAGATCATTCAACATGGTAGACAAGAGAAAGAGAGATGTTTTTAGAAATAAAAGAAACTATTTTTTTTAACAATGCAAAAATCTAAAGGATAGGATTATCCTTTAAATCAGTCCAGAATTTTGGAGAGAATGTTTACTAAATATTATGTTGTCCTTAGACCATAGGTCACCTAACATCATCAAGTGACTTTTTACAGGACAAATATGAGTTCATTGCCTACATTTCCTAGGGAAATACCACATCTCAAAACTCTCCCTATGTCTATGAGAAGGCAAAGTGAGCCCTGAATCCATGGAAATTTGAAAATTCAGTTAAAGGTAGGTCTTTGATGAGAGGGTTTGACTGAGTTTGTGAAGTTACATAGTGCTACTAATCAAGGACTGGTAGGAGTGCAAGGAGAGGGTTTTGAGAGGAGAAATTTAAAGAATCTTAGTCCACAAGTGGTTCTTTCTATTGAAGAGGCATAGAGTGATCTTTCAGGAATTTTCAGTAAGTTACAGTGAAGCCATCTTTTCTTGGGAAGGATAGTTCATAAAAAAAGTAAAATCATGGTAATGAGACAATGACTAGCAATAGCACACTAATGTAGGCAGTGAGATATAGTTTGTCATCAGAGTGTCTAGGCTGGCTGAGGAGGTAGACAGTTTGGCTCCTCAAATTATGTCATTTAAAAAGTGCACATATAATAATATAAATGTACCATTTGAAATATTCTGAAAACTAGACTTTTAATAGGCTACAAAAATACATTAGTTACATAAATCAAACTACACTCCACCCTAACAGCAAAGCATGTTTTCTAACTGTTGAAATGCATACAGTCCTTTAAGAGACTATCACATTGGAGAATAAAGAAAAAGAAGACAGGGACAGTTTAATTTTTTTTGAATTTTCAATTTATCAGTCCAGAAATATATATATTAAATACTTATATTTTAAGATTTTTATATTTAAAAATTTTTATGATAAAGTTTATAATTTTTATTTTTAAAAATCTTCATCATTTACAAATATTTACATGTTGAAGAAATGATTTATGAAAGCTAATAAGAGTTATTTTAATTATTACAGTAATTATATTAGTTTTCTATATCCACATCATAAATTGCCGCAAATCTAGTAGACGTAGCAAAGCGCTTTTTTCATTGCAGCTTCCTAGTTCAGGAGTGTGGGTGGCAAAACTGGATCCTTTGTTGGGGAGCTCACTCTGCAATGAAAGTGTCAGCTAGGGTTGAGGTCTCACCTGAGGCTGTACATCAATGTCCAAGCTGCAACTTCCCATGGGTGTTCACAGAATTCATTTCCTAATAGCTGCAGGAATCGGGAGAAGTTTTGCTAGTTCACAATCAGTGGTAAAAAAAAATCTTTGATTTCCAGACCCACTTTTCAATAGCTAACAAGATTATGTCCAGCTTAACAAGGATAATTTACTCTCTGTTAGCTTAAAGTCAATTCATTAGGGGACTATATTACATTTGCAATATCCCATTATCTTTGCCATACAACGAAACATAATCAACAGCAGTGTTCTCCCCCGACCTTTGCGAAATTCTACTGGATGAAATCAGGTTATAGACCCCATATATTTAAGAGGGTTATTGGAGTCATTTTAAAATTCTCCTAAGACACTAATTATTGATGACTTCAAAATATTTATTAGAAAAGTACAATTTATTCAATATAAGCTATCATCTGTGATTTTTGTTGAAAATTTTAAAATTAAATTTTGGCATGTTCTCTTTTATGTCAATGAACTAACTTCTAGGTCACAATTTCAGGTTTCTAATTCCTGATTAGTTTCATGGCTTGAACTCTTTAGATTTTTTTTTTTGTTATAACAGGAAATCAGACCCAATATGGTGAACTATTTTGAGAACACATTGATCTCTATGTAATATAGATTGCTTTCATGTCACTCATGATTCTTTCTTGCTACTGGGAAGAAAACTAATCAGTCATAATTAGAACTGTTAAAAAGCATATTTTCTTACTCTGATATATAGTTACTTGGGACATTTTTACACATGCGTCCAGAAAACATGTATGTAAGTTTCTCTAGATGATGCCTGGGAGAGGGGAATATCTGAATATCAGACCACATGCATATTAACTTCAATAAATATGTATGTGATTATTATTCCAAAGTTCATAACTCAACATGCACCCCAATTGTCAATGAATGTTTCTTGTTACCCTGGTTGTCCCCATAAACCTTTGGTTTTGAAAATATTTTTCCTAATAAATTTTATGTTATGAAAGTTTCTTGGCAAGGCATTAGCTGTTAGATTCTACTTTCTTTTCTTCTTTTTAATTTTTAAGAGAGAGGGACAGTGAAAAAGAGAGTGTGAGGAAGATGAAATCAATTTTATTTAGTTTTTCATGTGGCTTTCATTGTTCCAACACTTCATTGTGTATGTGGTGCTGGGATTCAACCCACATCCTTGCACGTGCCAGGCAAGCGCCACAAATGCTTAACCACTGCTCCAGCCCCTACTTTCTTTATTACTAGTGGGGTTATGAATTATATTCTATGTTTAATTATCAGTTTATGCCCATATTAGAGAAGTACTTGTTTTTTTCATTTATCTTAAGGACTTTTCTTTGTCCTGTATTGAGTAGTGGGAGATTTTTATGTTTCAAAAATTTGACTGTTCATATGTGTTGTAGACACCATCCCCAGGGTCATACTTTCTATTCTACTTATCTTCTTCTAACTGAAAGTTTTTCCTTTACTTTTCATGTAGCTCAGTGTTACAGGGATTTTTTGTTTGTTCTAAAACAAAACCACAAACCTGTCCACAATTTATGATAATCCTTTCCTATATTGTCTTCAGAAAGATTGATTGGTGGCACACACCTATAATCCTAGTGACTCAAGAGGCTGAGGATGGAGGATCACAAGTTCAAAGTCAGCCTCAGCAATTTAGCAAGTCAGTAAGCAACTTAGTGAAATCATGTTTCAAAATAAAAAAATTAAAAAGAATGTGTTGGTGATTAAGTGCCTCTGGATTCAATCCCTGGTACCAAAATAAGTAAATAAATAAATAAATATAAAAAGTACTGGAAGTGCTAAGAGTGTAGTTCAGTGGTAGATTGCTCCTTGGTTACATTTCCAGTACCACCAAAAATAAATAAACAAACAAACAAATAAATAAATATCATCTCACTTTTAATAGATAAATCTTTTATCAACTGGAGTTATTTTGCTGCAAAGATACAGTTCATTTATTTCCATATGAATTTCCAAATGAATAAACACGATTTGTGAAAATTTCATGGTTTTCCCTACTCTATTTGCAAAACCACCACTGTCTGTAGATCATGTGCTCAGAAGCCTTTATGCCCTTGGGTTGCTAATGATGATCTGTATTTCTCACAGTTCCAGAAACTGGAAAGTCCAAGATCAAGGAATCAGCACATTTGGTGGTTGATGAGGGCTTCAAGGTTTGTAGACCACATTTTCTGTCTGCATTCTTATAAGACAGAGGGTCAATGTACCTGTCTGAAACTTATAGGCACATTAAACCCAGGAGCAAATAATTCCCCAATGATTTCACCTTTCAGTGTCACCACCTTGGAATGACTTTTTAACATTTAAAATTTGAGCTATATGCAGACATTAAAAACATGGCAACAGAAGTAAGTGTTCATATATTTTTATGCATTATAGTTTGTGCTAATGGTAGTGCACTAGATCATCTTAATACACTCATAGTAATTATTGGTTTGCAGTAGAAGAGTCCTCCTATTGTGTTATTTTCACTCCAAGTGTCATGGAAATTTTAGCTCTTTGCATGTCAACGTATATCACAGAAACAGCTTTTTAATGTCTAGGAGTAACCAGTCGGAATGTTGAGAGAGCCAAGTGTTCTCTGATTCATTCCAAATTTGATGTGCATCTCTGAAATGTACTCCATACATGTCATTCTCTTTCAAGTGAGATTTGAAAAAATAAAAGTCTTTATTGAAAGATTGAAATTGGGGCTCAACATTTAGTAGTTAACAATTGTTTACTATTAAGGGGAATGTTTAAAATATAATAATAGGAAGCAGTATATAATTTAATTAGTCCCTTTTAATGCATATATGCAAATCAACATAGGAAGAAGTTATATGAAATTGAGTAAAAGCTCAGCCAGGTGACACATACCTATAATCGCAGGGACTCAGAGGGCTGAGGTAGGAGGATCTCAAGTTCGAAGTCAGTCTCAGCAACCTGGTGAGGCACTAAGCAACTTAGTGAGGGCTAAGAGGTCTGGGGATATAACTCAGTGATAAAGCACCCCTGAGTTTAATCCCTAGTACCAAAGAAAAGAATAGAAAAGAGAAGAAACTGAATAAAAATATATCAATTGCTTTTCTTGGTTTGTATTTTCATAATTTATTCCCTATTATACATGCAGATAGGATCATTTTAAATCTAAATTTAAATTTACATTTTTACATGTATTCATTATATATATGATATATATAAATATATATGCTATATATATATACACATATATATAGTTTTTCTTTTTTTCAAAGAAAGAAAAGGACAGTGAGAGAGACGGGGAGAGAGAGAGAGAGAGAGAGAATCAACTTTATTTAGTTTTTCATGTAGCTTTTGTTGCTTCAACACTTTGTTGTGTGTGCCTTTCTGGGGTACAAACCCACACCTTGCCCATGCCAGGCAAGTGCTGTAACTGCTGAGTCACTGCTCCAGCCCCTATATATTCTTATTAAAATACTTCTAATGCAGCATTATATATTTGTAAAGGAAAAAAATGTTGCTTTTGTATTTTCCTATGTTCGTGCCTTCTGAAATCTTAGAGATTTTTCTTAAATATTCCAGTTTTTCTGATGAACACTATTCAATGATTTAAGAATAAATTCTTTAATCATATGCATGTATTTATCATTTTCATTAAAAACATATTAGCATTTATCTAATTACAACTTTGATAAGTGATATAGCAAAGTTTAGTCAAATCTAAGCCTTGCATAGTTTCTTACCATGGTATATTAGACTACAACATTAGATTAAGCCTTAAGAGATGACAACATTTTTCTGTGTTTGAGAGAAGCTAAAAAATATGCTGTACAATTGGCTTCACAGTCAGGAATTAAAACAATAAGTAAACGATGAATATGTAAGAAGGATCAAAGATCTCCCAAAGAACTGAAATTTTAAATGTGCAAGGATTGAGAGGATATTTGCCCTTAAACACATCTGGTGCCAATGATAATACAGTAGGTTCTAGGTCAGATGTATAGAGCAGTTGTAGGTTTGTCTGCATTTGTTTTTATTTATTTATTTATTTTGGTTTTGGTACTGGAATGAATTTGGGGTGTGAACCACTGAGACACATCCCCTGACTTAACTTTTTATTGAGACAGGTTCTCACTAAGTTGTTTAGGGCCTTCCTAAATTACTGAGGCTAAACTTGAACTTGTGATCCTCGTACTTCAACCTCCAGAATCACCAGGATTATAGGTGTGCACCACTATGCCTGGCTGCATTTGTTTTTAAATGTAAGTTCTCCTTCTTAGTTATTTGATTTTTATTCACTTTATTTTGTTTGAAAAAGAAGCTTTTTTTCCCTTAAGTTCAAGTTCTAAGTAAAATCAACTACAGACAGAGTCGGGCTGATATTTCAGTCAGTCTGACCAAGACTGTCAGACAGCTTTGTTCTCAGGGTTGCTCCAGTGTCTAATCCTAAAGTTGGAGGAAAAGCATTTCACAATTGTGATAGGAACAATAATTTGAGGCTCAAGGGTGAAGATGATTTTGGTCTGTTCAAAATTAAGGCGTTCTTTTCCTGAGGTTGCTTAAAAGTCCCAGAATGTGTTCAAAACTCCTGGTAATTGGCAGGTAGGAGCAAGAGATGTTTCCCACTGTGAACCTGAGCATAGCCAGGGAAAATATTTTATGTTTATGTTCTTAATAGTAGTTCATTCTCTGACCCGACATATGAAAACATGTGTTTATACTTGATTTTGTCCATATGAAAAGAATACTCTTTGTTTGAATTTTGTGTTGGAGGAATTTCTGACAGAGAAAAAGGTATGCTAGCCAAGGTGCAAAATGTTCCAGAGACTCAGGTCACCCACTGATATTATTTTCCTTTATTATTCCTTAAGCGTTTGGCTTTAGTTTTTATGTGATCACATCAATCCGCTGATGTGAAATTCAACCCTAAAATATTTCAACACCTTAAAGATAACTTTCATTTCCTATTTTCTTATCTGTTTTCAGAGGTTAATATTTATCAGACACTCAGTTTCATCATAAACCAGCAGTGATACAAATTTTCTTAAATTATACTTTATGAAAATAAACTACCCACAAGATAATTTAAGTATAATTTGTTGTGCATAAAGTGCTTTCTTTAAAATGTTAATTGATCTCAGAGTACTGACATTAATTTAAAAACACAATGCAATCTAATCAAGGCTGAGAAGACCCTGCTTCTATTGTCCCTGAGATATAATTATCTCCCAGTAGTGCAATGATCTCTAATGAAAATCAGAAGTCATAAGACTTGGTAACAGAATGAATCTTCTGCTAGAAATAAAAATTGTAAAATAGGGAAAATAGGAATGATTAGCTCTTTTAGTGGGTGACAAACAAGTATGACAATAACTATAGGCTTCACTGGAGATTACCTTTGTTTTTCCACATATTGGAAAATATATATTTGTACTTTACACTTCATTGACATATAATTTAGTACAGCCAACAGAAATCTATTGAATGCATTAAGGAAATTATTGGTCTTTAAACAATATAGTAGTTATATCATTAGGTACAGATCTAAAATTATTTCAGATTAACTTTTTGGTGGAGGAATATCACTACATATATAATATTTGAATGTCTTTTAACACTTTGAAATGTGCCACACAAATACAACTTTAAATTATTTTCCTTTTCTGTTGTTTCCAATGCAATATAAAATGCATAATGCCATAGAACAGATATTATAATTTTCTAAGAATTTCTTAAGCATTAGGAGAATAAGCCAAAACTAATTGCATCTTCCACTTATTAAAGTATTCTGAGTTAAAAATGTATTGCCAATTTGACCTGATGATATAAAAAATACATATATATTAACAGATTCATTGAATAAAAATGTATATATGGTTATATACATTATATATTAAGGGCTCTAAAAGAAATTGAATTGGCATCTTGTACTTCATATTGAATTACAACAGGATAATAATAAAATAAATTTTATATGTGTCAAATAGTTCAAAAATTCTGAGATATTTTATTTATATGAATTTATGTTTACTTTAAAATAAAATTGGTTGTTTGGTACTGGATTGGGCATACTTCTCTATGAAATACTTTTACTAAAACCAGTTTCAATGCAAGATCACAAAACTACAAGCAGCCATGTAGAATGGAGTTGATTTCCTTTCTATGTCTAGTTTTGAAAAATAATTTTTAGAATCATAGCCTTAATAATAAAAAGTTTTGAATTCTTTTGTTTTATTTGTATTGTCTAAATATCATTCCCAGCATATAAGATAGTATTTAGATGTGTGAAAAATAACTTATTTTTCAAATTTAATTCAAAATGTGAGTTTGTGATTTAACTCAGAATGCAATTCTTTGGCCTGTTTCCTACAGCTTGAAGTGAAGACTTAGGATTCAAAGACCATTTCAAACAAAAACTTTATCACACTGACTTTCTGTTTTCCTGGACTCTGTTTTTCCTACCAGGAGAAAGAGAGAGGAAAGAAGGAAGGAAAAAAGAAGAAAGGAAGGACGGAAGGAAGGAAGGAAGGAAGGAAGGAAGGAAGGAAGGAAGGAAGGAAGATAGGTGAAAAGGAAAGAAAGAAGTAAGGAAGAGAGAAAAGGAAGGAAAGAAAAAATAATATAAAAAAGAGAAAACATTATCTTTTAGTATTTAGATGCCAGGGGATATATATATCTGAGGTCTAAGATTGTAAAAGAAATATGTGAAGGATGTTAATTATGTATAAACAAAACAAGATATAATAGGTCCACAAGTCATTTTTAACTCAGGATACAATTCAATGTACAAACATGTACATTTAAAAATGAATATGAATGTTACAAAAATTGGATTTCAGCAGCAGCCAGCCAGTGATTAATAATATTCAAAACTATACATAATTCTGTAAGTAGAGTACATCTTGAAACTGCAGTAGTATTAGAAGAGGAGGTCTTTATCAAGGAAGATACAAGTAAATTAAAAGTGAATCCATATTCTGAAGAGTCAGAAGGTCAGACTTAGAAATAAAGCATGAATTTACACAGAAAAGAGTCAGGAACTCAACTATTGAGACAAGATTACAACATATAATCCAGGCCAACCATTTATTTGTATGATCCAATCAGAATTAACACTCATGTTGACTTTCCTATAATCTACCTCATCCCTGTTCCTCTACCACCCCATCCCTGACACACACTCACAGATAAGCCAATTAGTTTCTAAATTTGAAATTAAACTAATGCTTCTCAGTTTTCAATACAGAGTAAGTATAAAATAATAATATCTTCTTTCTTGGGAGGCTATCAAACAGTTGAACATGGGTGGAGAAAGTGAAAGGGAGCATCTCCAGATATAGCATAAATATGTAGATGTGGAATATATTCATTTCCCCAAGCTACAAAATCAATAGCACCTGCACAATCGTAGCTGGGCTCCTCATTGGAAGCCAAAGAATAGTATGATTCATTAAGTATTTTTAAATCATATTTAACAATTCTTTAAATGAAATATGAATTGATTTTGTAGTGACACTTTTAGTTTGTCAGTTAATTACTGAGGGTTGTGTTCAGTAGTCATTGATAACAATTAGTACAAATGCAGTACTTCAACACATAGTGATTCACATTCTAAGTAATGAGGCACCTAACTAGTAAGTAGGTGATTAATTATGTTGCTCTCTAGGATAAAGAGAAACAAAAGGCCCAATACATGTAGTTAAAATTCTGTTCGTTATCAACTGCTTAAAATACAAGCTTTATATTTTCAGTTTAAAGCTATTAATTCATTATCAAGCAAACCTACACAAATTCATACATTCAGGATATGAAATCAAGTATTGAATTTCCCAGGTGATTAAAAATGTTTTATTCTTTACAAAAAACAGTAGTAAATTAGTTATTTAGAACAGACTATAATGCACTTTTGAATTCAGCCTATGCAACTAGTGTGAGTGATAATCAATATTTTTGGCGACACTAGTATTTAACTATCACATATGTCAGACTTCCAGAACATATATACCATGGAATTTTACACAGCAATTAGAAACAATGATATTGCAGCCTTTGAAGGTAAATGGATGGCTATGGAAGAAATTATGCTGAGTGAATCCAGAGAACCAAGGGTCAAATGTCTTCACTCATCTGTGGAGGCTGGAACTAGACCCTGGCCATTGAGAAAGGTGGTCTATTATCATGTGTTAAATCCAGATAGGATGTAATGTTATATAACCTAATACATTTTTAGAGATAATGTGGGAAGGGGAAGGGAGGGATAAGAGTGGGTAACTGGTGGGGGGCACTCTTGGGGGTAAATCTGATCTTCAGAATCTATATATATATGATATTATTTTGTTAAAAACTTGTATGGTTTTTTCAAAAAATAAATTTCTCAATAAAAAATGTTTTATTCTTAGTATAAGGAAAATGGAGACATGTATATTTGTTTTCTGTTACTACACAACAGCTAACTTGATGAACTCAGATGTTTAAACAGCACTCAATTATCTCACAGTTTCTGTAGGCTGAGTCTGGCCATAGTTTATTTTTGTTTTTTGCTAAGAGGGTTAGGGTATAAGCAGAACAGTGTGAGGACATCAGGGAGGAATGCTTTCAAATACACATCTAAATATATTTTCTGGCACTTTCCTTGCTATGTTCAGCTTGGTTTTGCTCTCTGCTCCTAGAGGCTATTGATGTTACTGGTCATATGATTCCCAGAATGCCAGCAATGGAAAATCTTGCTGTCATTGGCTTCCTTACAAGCCTTGGCTCTCTTTCATTAGGAGAGTATAGATAATTGTAAAGGTTCTCATAGTTACGTTAGGCAACCTGAGAATAATTTCTTCATCTTAATATCCAACTGGAGACCCTAAATATATCTGCAAGCCCCTTCACTACAGTACCTCAATGGGTGTTCAAATAACCTGAAGAAATTGACACCAGAGGATGGAGTCCTTGAGGGGCCATTTCAGAATTCTGCCTATACCCAAGACATTAATGGATAATAAATGTAATGTCTAAGCATATAGACTAACAGGGAGTCTATATGGTGACATAATTGCACAGAGACATTGATAATGGAAATATATGAATTTCATCTGTGACAGAGGTTTAAATTATTTTGCTACCTCTTTAACTAAAATTTCACAGAAAAAAATGATTTCAAAAGTGGATAACTAAATAATTTTGAAAAAGAGACTAAATACAAGGTGGTAAAAGTTTCAATTAAGATCACAGTGAAGTTTCCATTCAAAAAACTCTCCACTACTTTTATCTTTAGTATAAATAGCTCTTGATATGCCAAATCATCTTTATTTCGTGCACAGTCTACATATGATAATATCTATTTATTTGTGCATTTGTTTGTTTGCTTATTTATGAATTTATTTATTTTTGTGCCAGGGAATGAATCTAGGGGTGCTTAACCACTGAGTCATATTCCCCAGTCCTTTTATATATTTTATTTTGTTTTGAAAGAGGATCTCAGTAAGTTGCGTAAGGCCTCACTAAGTTACTGAGGCTGGCTCTGAACTTGCAATCCTCCAATCTCAGCCTCCCAAGGCACTGGGATTTCAAGTGTGTACCACTGCACCCAATGTGCATTTTATTCTTAAATATAACTTTGTGTGCTGCTTTTTGGAACCAATGGTAATTTGCATATATCTCTGTATTGGAATTTTTTTCATCATTTTTGGTAACTTCACATGAATTCTTGAAATCCATTTTATCAAGAGAGGCTTTGCAGTCATCTAGAAATAGTAGATACCCATCACACAGCCTGCTTCAGGTTGATCACTCAATAAAATAATGTTTAAAATAAATGCACAAAGTCAATTAGAATAAAATGATACTATATTTTCACATGCATGTCATGATTTTATTTTTCCAGTTTTATAGAAGTATTTTTGAAAAATAAATTTTTATATATTCAAGTATACAACTTGATCATTAGATATTTGTAGATATTATAAAATGATTACCATAATCACTGTAATTAATGTATCATCTCCTCACATATTTGTGTATGCTTTCTTTTATGATGAGAATACTTAAGATCAAAGTTCTTAGTAACTTTCAAGTACAAAATACAGGGTTAGTAACTAAAACCATCATGCTGTACACCTTACAACTGAAGTTTTATACTCTTGAAAATGTCTCCATCCTTTCTACAGCCTTCAATCACTGGGAACCATATCCTACTCTTTTTTATTTTATAAGTTCAACTTTTTTAGATTCTACTTGTATAGAGGAGATAATACATTACTTGTCTTTCTGTGTATGACTTATTTCACATAGCATAATATTCTCCAGATTTGTTCAAGTTGTCACAAATGGCAATTTCCTTCTTCATCAAGGCTGAATAATATTCCTCTGTGTGCATATGTGTATTTTTTTTGTATAAATAACATTTCTTTTTTCCATTCACCCATAGACAGAATCTTAGTTTGTTTCCATATTTTGGGTATTTTGAATAATGACTACTACTGTAATTAACATGAAAATAAATATATTTCCTCAGGATAGTGATATTGTTTCCTCTTCATGAATACCCAGAAGTTAGATTGCTAAATCATATGATATTTTTATTTTTAGTTATTGTTTGAGAAACATCCAAGATATTTTTCATTGTGTTTTTCTAATTTACATTTGTCAGAACACTGTAATAGGGTTCTTTTTTCTCCTCATTTTCAGAAACACTTTTTAACATTTGTGTTTCAGATTATAGCCAGCAGGTATAAAGGTATGCGGTACTGTCTCATGTTTTTGTGGTGGTGGGGGGGTTGTGTTGTTGTTGTTGTTTTTGAGAGAAAGAGGAAAAGAGAAAGAGAGAATGAATTTTATTTGTTTTTCATCTTGCCTTTGTTTCTGTGACACAATTGTGTATGTGGTGCTGGGGTTTGAACCCCAGCTCATTGTTCATGATAGGCAAGTGCTCCAACTGCTGAGCCACTGCTCCAGCCCCTGTCATTGTGATTTTAATTCGTATTGTTCTAATGATTTATGATGATGAACATTTTTTCATATAACTCTTTGGTATTTGTATTGCTCCTTTTGGTAAATATTTATTAAGTTCTTTAACCCATTATTTAGCCATGTTGTTTTGTTTGTTATTGAGTTATTGGAGTTTTTACAATACCAGTGGTTTTTATTTACACTTTTTTATTATGATGTCATAGACAAAAGTCACCTTAATATCACAACCCTAAAGAATTAGATCATGGGGCTCCGGAGTGATGGCTCAGCAGTTGCATCGCTTGCCTGGCATGCATGAGGACCCAGGTTCAAACCTCAGTACCAAGTACACAACTAAGTGTTGGAGAAACAAAGTTCAAATGAAAAACTAAATAAAACTGATTCTTCCTCTCTTTGTCTCTCTCACTATCACTCTTTAAAAAAAAAGAATTAGATCATGATCAAATATTAAACATAAAAAGAAATAAAAGAAAAAAGGAAGAATAGAAGGAAAGAAAAATTTTAATATATATTCTCTGAACAAATGGGAAACACTCTTTGGATTTCAAAACATCACTTTTCACCATCCACAAAATTATTCAAATTTGATAGTATTTTATCATTCAATATTCATTAATAAAATATTACCTTTGGAGGCAAATATGCTATATGTTTTGTAGGTATAAAAGATAATTCTATTTGGATCATTAAGTAATGTTTATTTTCTAAAATATCTAGCACACAGAAAGTGAGATAAAGAACTAAGCCTTGGGGCAATCTTACATGTTCAGACTAGTAAAAATACAGGTAGGAAAAAATAAGCCTGCTTTTATATCCTTAGATAGATAGACACAATTACAGAATTTGGAAGGCATTATATTTTTTGAAATATTAAGTAATATATGAATAAAACTGTACACAATGAATAAAATTCATCAGTGAACCATATTGAATATTGTTGATACAAATTAAGTCATATAAATCATAAACATGCTTCTAACAGAACTGGTGTGAAACATTTCATGTAGAGTGCAAATGGTATTTGTTTCTAATATTATGTTGTCAGAAAGGAACAGTCCACTTCAGACTTTTAATATTCCAATATTTTAGGGTAGAACAAAAATGTGCTATTTCAGCATATGTTTTAAAATATTTATTAAATGCAAAATAATCAGATTTCCATCCCCTCGTAAAAACACTCATGCCAAAGTAAATTAATATATTCTCTAGCCCAAAAAATAGAAAGCTAAGGATTTTTGAGCTTAATTTTCATGATAATAAATTTTGGGTAAAAAAATCCACTAAAGTCACAAACATACAAACATGATAGATTGTGTTATATTAGGCAATGGCTAGATTTACATATTTTTATTAAGTAAAAGTTAATTTTACAAATACAAATTTTCCACTTGTATTCTTGCAGTAAATTACTTGATTTTTCCAGGATTATATGTTCCCATAATAATTGAACTATAAGGACAAGTTGTTAGCATCTAAAAGTTACTTATGTTTGCTCGATAACTTAACTCATCAGGTTTTGTTAGTTTCTTTGTTTTCAGTTTGGGCAAAATGAACTCCTTTAGTAATAATCACAGAATGTTTGAGTTCTGTGTGTTCTTTCATATTTATCTCATTTGATTCTGCTAACAGTAAAAAGTAGCCTTGTATTTCAATTTTCTAAATAAAGCTAGTTACTTTCTTGAGATATATATATATATATATACACATATATGCGCACACACATATATAGATACACACATACATACATGGATGGCGACATATACAAATTACTTATGTAGAAATAATTCTTTTTTTCTTTTTCTTTCTTTCTCTCCTGCTTCCTTGCAGTTTATTGCATTTCTGTTTTCTACTCCCATGTTATGAATTCATCAGCAAGTACTCTCCTACTTACCTGAAATCTTCTCTCCATATACACAGACACAACATGCATCTTACCAACTTCATCCACTTGGAAGCATCTTTCTCACAACTTACTGCCAAACACCACTGTGAAATGCAGTCACCATGTGTCGCACCAGTCATCTTGACTCCCTTCATCGTTTATGTTACCTTCATCCAGAATATCATCTTCTGATCCCAGATCCTGTCTCGTCCTCTTTCTTTTTCTACTCTCTTGTATTTCTGGAGTAGTTTCTCAAGCAGCTGCCTCGAAAATTTTTCCTCGGCAGGGTAAACTTTTTGAGAAATTGTTTGTATGTGGAGTAACACAGCTTAGGACATGAACACTAGGAAGTGGAGACAGTGGGCAGGGAGAGGTCAGAAGCAAGGGACTCCTTCCAGGACCTGTCTCCAGGGTCTAACCTCCACTAGCTAGGTCCCACCTGCCTACAGTTCCCACAAGGTTAGCATATTCAAACTATGATGGGTTGATTAGGATACAGCTATCATAATCTAATCATTTCACCCCTGGATGTTCCTGCATCGAGAAATAGCTTTTGGTGGAAACCTCTCATCTAAATCTTAATACCCTCTAATTAGTCTAGCCTAATAGGGAAGCGAACCTAAGAAACATTGGGAAGGTCACAACCTAGGGAAACTGGTCAATAGACTAAGATCTAGTAATGAGATTATATAATTCTTTTTCGTCTCCCCATTTTATCACCACCCCTACCTAGTCTTTATTATAATCATTTTTATAAAGAGGACATACAAATGACAAATAGATATTTGCAATGGTGAATAACATCAGTAATTATTGAGGAAATAAATATCCAAACCAAAAAAAAATTTGTTTTCATTCCTCTTGACTATACTCTAAAAGAAAAAAGTTAACTAGTATCGATGAGGAATGAAGAAAAGAAAACCATTATAGACTACAGGTGGGGTGTAAATTAAATCAGCAATTGTGCAAAGTTGGTACATGTGATGTATATGATGAATATTTGAGATGCAATTTATAATTATTGATTAATTAGTATACAAAGATGTATAATTTTCTCTGATTCTGAGTGAAAGCAGTACTCCCTTGAATTCTGTTGGCTAGAATAGAATATCAATTCATTTCCAAGTGTTTTTGCCATGAAATTATGGTCTTTTGAAGTCTCACTTACTATGGAACAAATCTTTGTGAGACTGTACCCTATAGCCAGTCTCAGTATGATATTGATTTCTCATGACTTTTTCAGACAAAGAGACACCACATCTTTATCTTACAAATAATCTTTTTTGCACTTACTCTTCACCCAAAATGCTTCAATCTTTAAACAGTCCTTCAGCTGGCAGACATTTTTGGTGAATATGTAATTGATGATTCCTACAAATAAATACCTAGTCCCTTCAGTTTGATATAAACTTATTTCATTACATCATATCTTAATTCAAAATTTCAGTAGTCTCTCATAGTCACTCAATTATTAAAATTTTTTGCTTGTTTATTTTGGCATGGATGTATTGGAATTTAACTGCATCTATCAATTCAAATCTATAATCTTCACCTACTCTTCAAGGTGAAGGCTGTTATGCTTTGAGCACATAACATATATCACCTACAATTGATACATTGCTTTCTCTAACTTTTTAAAAGTGTGCTAAGACAATGTGATCATTTATAATTAAAAATAGACTTCATAAGATACAATTTATTTTGAATATGTGTTGCAGATTAAATGATCATTATTTTCTTACCAGCTGTATTTAGCCTTGGCTACTTATTTTGTTAGAACAATCTGTGATAAACAATGGACATATCTTTTACCAGATTGGAAGCATTAACTTGGCTCATATAAACAGAAATAGATGAACTCAAAAAGATAAATACAGGAAATGATCTCATGTTAAATCTCCAACTTTTTCTCAGAAATTTGTATATTTTAGAATACATGTAATGTCAAAGTTGATGCAGATATACACATACTCTTTTCCAAGTAGCTCTTGTCTGAAAAACATGTCTCTATTCAAATATTCTTGCTTTTCTCAAAGTATTTAAAAGGTGAAAATGTAAAATATTAGTTTTGTTTCATTTTTCAATGTATGTTGCTGAACATGATTTCACTACAAGTGAAAATCCTCAGACCATAATTTGATCATAGAAATCCTTTATTTATTTAGACAAATTACGTTAATAGGAAGAAAATTTAGAATGCAATTGATTTGTTTCATGTCTATTTTTTTGAAATATGTTTTCCTTTAATGTGATTTTTATTTTTATGTATTTATTTTTATTAGTGCATTTTAGTTATACAGAATAATGGGTTTTATTGTAGCATATTCATAGTGCAAATAAGCATATTTTGATTATATCCACCCTCCTATTCTCTAGATAAACCCTGTGCTGCCCTCCTCTTTATAACTTACTTTTCCTCTAATATTCTCCATTATGTTCATGTTTCCTTTCCTCATTCCATTAACGAGGTAAAATATGTGAGTCTTGTCTTTCTGTGTCTGACTTACTTCACTTAATGTTATGATCTTCAATTTTATAAATTTCTGGTAAATAACATGATTTCATTCTTTATGAATGAATTTTACTCCATTGTGTGCCTATATATATATAACATTTTCTTTATCCATTCATCTACTGATGGGCAACTGGACTGATTCTATTACTTGGCATTCAGATATCTCTATGGTGTACTGACTTACTTCCTTTGGTGCCATATTGAGAGGTAATATAGTTGGATCATATGGTAGTTCTCTTTTTAGATTTTTAAGAACCTCCTTAATGATTTCCATAATGATTATTAATATACATTTCCACCAGCAATATATAAGGATGTATCTGTTACATCATCAGTAGCATCTATTATTCTTTGTATTTTTGATAATAACTATTCTGACTGGGGTGAGATGGAATCTCCACATAGTTTTGATTTACACTTCCATGATGACTAACAATGTTATACATCCTACTTGTGCATTGGTACTTCTTTTGAAAAGTATCTGATCAATTAATTTACTCATTTTTTTAAGAGAGAGAGGGACAGTGAAAGACAGAGAAAATTTTGTTAAGTTTTTCATGTGGCTTTTGTTGCTCTGAAACTTAGTTGTGTATGGTCAGAGCAACAAAATAGTGGGATTCAAACCAGTGTCCTCTCATATGCCAGACAAGTGTCTTAATGGCTGAGCCACAGCTCCAGCCCCATTTAACCATATTTTTAAATTGGGTTCTTCTTTTCTTTTTCTTTCTTTCTTTTCTTTCTTTTTTTTTTTTTTTTTGGTGTTAAGATTTTTGAACTCTTTATATATTCCAGATATTTATCTATTTTTTGAAAGAGTAGCTGACCAAGATTTATTCCCATTCTATAACTTAACTTATGCTGTTGTTTCCTTTGCAAGATGTTTTTATTTTAATTTGATACCATTCCATCTATTAATTCAAATTATTATTCCTGGAGCTATTGGAGTCCTACACAGGAAGTCATTGCCTGTGGCTATGTCTTGAAATGTTTCCCGTATGAGTTCTTCTAGAAGTTTCAAAGATTCAGGTCTTATACTTAGATCTTTGATTCATTTTGAGATTTTTGTACAAGTCGAAAGATAGGGTTCTAGTATTTAGATTTTCATCACTGTGACTAAAATGCACAAGAAGAACTATTTAGAGGAAGAAAAGTTTATACTGGACTCATGGTTTCACAGGCTCAGTCCATGGTTGAATGACTAATTTTCTTTGGGGTTGAGGTTAGGTGAACATATGCCCGAAAGTCTTGGTAGAGAATTGCTAACTTCAGTAACCAGGAAGGAGAGAGAGAGAGATAAAGGGAGGGAGGGAGAGAGGAGAAAAGAGCAAGATGAATAGACAGCACAGAGAGAGAACATACATGAACCTGGAGACAATACAATCCCTAAAGGCAGTCCCCTGTACCATGGCCTACTTTCTTCAGCCGTATGCAACCTGCCTGCAGTTACCACTCAGTAATCCATTCAAATTATTAATCCACAAAGTGGATTAATCTGGTGATTATATCATAGTTCTTATAATCTATTCATTTCACCTCTAAATATCTCTGTGTTGTCTCACACATTTTGGAGTGCAACTCATATCCAAACCATAATATTTTACCCTTGACCCCAAAACCTCATGTCCATCTCACAATGCAAAATTCATTTATTCCTTCTACAAGAGTCCCCACAGTCTTAACAGTTTCATCATTTCCCAAAAGTCCAAGACCAATGCTCATCTGAGTCTCAAGGTAAACTCTCTGACTGTGAGACTTTATAAAATAAAAGGCAAGATGTATATTGAGTATTTGCATATTCAGTATACAATGACAGACAGAAAATCCTTCCATTCCAAGATTGAGTAATGGAGGCATAGAAAGAATGGCTAGGGGGACCGGAGCAGTGGCTCAGCAATTATGGCACTTGCCTGGTATGCATGAGGACACAGGTTCAAACCCTAGCACTACATACACAACTAAGTGTTGGAGCAATGAAAGCCACATGAAAAAATAAATACAACTGGGGCTGGAGCAGTGGCTCAGTGGTTATGGTGCTTGCCTGGCATGCGCAAGTACACAAGCTCAAACCCCATCACCACATATATAACAAAGTGTCCCAGGAATAAAAGTCATATGAAAAACTAAATAAACATTGTTTTTTTTAAAAAAAAAAACTAAATACAACTGATTCTCTGTTTGTCTTTCTCTCTGTCACTGTCCCTCTATTAAAAAAGAAGAAGAAGAAGAATGGAGGGAACCAGAACCTAGATGAACAAATAACTCTAGGTCCAACTTTTGCTGCACATTGTTACAACGCATATTCTTCAAAAGGCTTGTGAAACGCCACCGCTATGGACTTGCTAGTTGTAACCAACGTGGCCGCTTTCTCAGGCTAGTTACGTCGGTAGCGAGAATCTTTCCCCAACAGACGTTTCACATTCCTGAAATTTCTTAATTCTGTGGTTTCTATCCCAGCTTTGACTTCACTCTCACATATTTATGAATCCCCCTTCATGACTGCCTTCAGGGAATTCTGACCTTGTTACACATTACCTGGCCTCTGAGACCTTCCTTTGAAATCTTAGCAGTCTCCATGAACCCTAAGCCTGACATTCTTTATCCCTGCAGAAATAACCCCATGAGAGTGACACCAAGATTTGCTGCCATCTCAAGCATTAACTGGGTCTCCATGGACAGAGATTACAGTTTACAGTTGTCTCTGAGTGTCTGGACAGCTGAACAGAATGAAACACATCCTGGGGAAGCAACATCCTAGGCCCACTCTTCTGTGAAATTGGGTTGCTCACCAGGTCTCTTTACATATGCATTTTCATTTTAATCTTCTTGAGCCGGCAATGGGTGTGGTGATGCTGATTCCTGACATGCCCTCGGGTATCAGTCCCTGGTCTCTGTTCAAAGTACTTAGCTTCATTTTAGTGGCACTAATCTCTACCTTGATTCCGATCTTATATTTGCTTCCTTTCTGACCAAATTTTAAAATTTTCAAATCTCTGTTTTCTTTTTCTGATTATTGAAATCAAAGTTTCTAAAACTAATAATACCTATGTCACAACCTGAATATTGTGCTGCAGTGAAATTTTCTCTGCACGATTATTTAGTCTGTCACCTTTAAATTTAGACTCACAGAAAATATCAGAACATCAACAAGATGTAGACAAATTCTTTGCCAGAATGTAGCAAAGGTTATTTGTATTCTACTTCCCTCTTGGGTTCCCATTCCCCTCTGAAACCTCACAAGCACAGTCTAAACAGTCTGCATTCCTATCTGCATTCAAGTCTGAGCTCCCACCAGGCTTGTCCATTAAACTCTGCTTATAATTTTAACACTTCTCCTTCCTTCATTTCCAAACTTTTCCAAACTCCTCGTGCAAACCAGTTCCAAGTGCTTCTAAATGATGTGGCAGAGCTAGTCACAGCAACATCCCAACTTCTTGCTATGAATTTCTGTGTTAGGCAGTTTTTTGTTGGTGTGAACAATATATACAACATGAGTAACATAGAATAGTAAAAGTTTGTTTGGGGCCCATGGTTTTGAAAGCTTAGTTCCTGGTTGGGCTTCTTCACTGCCCCAGGCTTGAGGCGAGGTAGAACATTACAGTGGAAGGTGTGGCAGAGGAAAGCTGCTCAACTTAAGGCATCCAGGAAGCAAAAAGAAAGAGGAAGGATCGAGGGACAAAAATATAATTCCCAAAGTTACACACCCTATACTATGACCTACTTCCTCCATCCATGCTTCACCTGTCTACATTTACCATGGAGTAATCCATTCAAATTATTTATCCATCAAATGCATTAAGACACTGATTATGCATTTTGATTATGGATCCCATCATCTACCATTTTTCATGGCATAATCATTGCCACCACCTTCAGGTACATTCACAAGTATTCCATTTATCCTAATCTTATACCAAAAATGGTTTGGTAATAAATAATTTTTAGGTAATGCTAATATAATGTCTTTAAAAGGCTCCAATAATGGTGCCATCACTTTTTTTATATACCAAGGATTGAACCTAGGAGTACTTAACCACTTAGCAACATCCCCAGCCCTATTTGCTAGATTCATTATTTTTTCCAATATTTTTTAAGCACTTCTATTAAGAATCAGATGGTGATAGCTACATGCCTTTTTCTCTGAGTCCTCTAGTCTACCACATTGGTCTAAGTTTCTGTTTTTTGCCAGTACCGTGCTGTTTCTTTGCTATTGATTGAGATTAGGGGTGTAAAATGGCTAAGCACTGAGGACAGAGGGTACATTCAACTACACCTAGAAACTAAACAGTGAAGAGAGATAATGGGTATGCTCAGGACCTTCACATGCAAAACATTATGAGGCTCACCCGAGGGAACAACACCTTTGTCCCAGAGACTGGAAAACTAAGAAGTTGGGGTAAACACAGATGGAAACAAGGAAAGATTTGCTACAAGTTTTGCAGAGATTTTAACCAATTGTTTTGGTGCTTAGTTTCAATGCCTGTTTTACATAGTTTAAACAATGATGTTGGTGCTTTTCTCAGGGTCTGCGTTACATAAATCTTAATCAAGGCTCAGACCCAAAACCAATATGACTAACACACACAAGATGGTATCCTGTTTTCAGGTACCCCTTGTGTGGAGACTCTACCCTCCTTCCTTAAATAAATCCTCTTCCTTTCTGCGGTTGTCATGGATTTTATTCTTCAAATTTGTGAGACAAGAACCCAGAAGAAGATTGGCACTGAATTCCTGTGGTGTGCTTCCATACCAAGAGTTGAAATGCACTGCTCAACAGTAGTGGGGAGAAAGTGGGGGGATAGGGGGGCAGGGGAGGGGGACCCAGCTCTCAGCTGTTAGCTGGGTATCTGCTAACACTACTTTAGCTGCAGAAATCTACAGCCAGCCCAAATTCCCAATTTTACCGGGGAATAGCTGCAAACACTAAAAATGGGCTATTTTGGCTGTTGAAATTTGCGTTCAGCCCAAACTCCATTTGATGGATCTGGAAATTTATCAGAAGCCACTCAGCCAGGCAGCAAACCCCCTACTCACTGTTTAAAAATCTACAGACTCAGGCCCCTCATTGGAATGTATTGCCTTGGGCGCTCATCAGAGGATCCTCACCCTACTGAAAAACCCACTTTAACCAGAAAAAATCCTGCTGGGATGTCCCCTGCATTTCAGCCCATAAAGATCACCTATCTGAAAACCAAGCAGCCATTTTTCCACTTGGAAAATGTGTCCCTGCAGCTATTGCAATAAATCTTTTTGATCTGTTGAGGTCTGGTTCCTTTCTGAGCCTTGTACCCTCTTTTTCATCCTCTTTTCCAGACTCTTTTCCCTTCACCATTCACCAGTGGGAACAGAGAATTCAGCCTCATCTCAAAACCCCTGCATCACTATGGCTGTGTATTATATTTTAAAATCAGGTATTGTGATACCATTAGCATTGCTCTGTATGCTCAGCGTTGTTTTTGCTATCTGGGGTCATTTTTACTTTCATACATATTTTACGTTTATTGTTTGTAGTTTTTGTAACAATTGTCATTGATATTTTGATGGAGATTGCATTGAATCTCTGTATCACTTTTGGTAATATGGCCATTTTACCAATATATGTATGCATGGGAGGTCATTCCATCTTCTATAGTCTTCAATTTCTTTCTTCAATGTTTTGTAATTTTCATTATAGAGGCCTTCAGCAGCCTTGTTCCTTGTTCCTAAGGGTTTTATGTCTGTTTGCGTGTTTCATTTTTAATTTGTTGGTATTTAAAAATATTATAAAAGAATCCCATTTCCTGGTTACTGTCTCAGTAGATTCATTCTTGGTAGGTAGAAAAATTATTTCTTTGCATGTTGATTTTGAATCTTGTTGCTTTGAATTTGTTTATTATATCTAAAAGTTTTCTGATAAAGTCTTAGGTGTGTTCTAAGTATAGGATCACAAGAAGTGATAAATTCACTTCTTACCCTCCAACTGTATAATTTTATTTCTTTCTACTGCTTTAATGCTTTCTATTTTTTAATTTCCATCTTGTTTCCTTATTAATACCATCTGGATGAACTCCTTGAGTTTAACTTCCAAGGTCATTAATTGTTTTTTGGCAAACATTTGCTTTTTAAACTAACAAACTGAAAACTTTATAATAACCATATTTATATTAACCAGATATTGCCATATCATTTCATTAACAAGCTGAATTTTCTTAAGAAATTCTTTTTTTCTTAAGAATTTCTTATTTTCAGAAGTACTAAGTCCTAGGTGTGGAACCCAGGGGGCATCACACCACTGATCTGTATTCCCAACTTTTTTTTTGTTATAGACAGTTTCACACCAAATTGCTGAACTTGGCCTTGAACTTGCAATCTTCCTGCCTCCACCTCCTAAGTAGTTGAAATTGGAATTACAGCTGTGCTTCACTATGCCCAGCTTCAATGTTTTAATCACAAAAAAAATTTCTGCTTTTGAGCCTGTATTACTTCTTTGATGAAAGAGTTGTTATAGTGTAACTGGTTAAAAGTAGAACCTCAAGACTGAGCATTTGTAGTTCCTGCTAAATGTAGAGAGTATTTCTAGAGATTGGGCTTACTTTGTTTTGAAACCTCAATTGTACTACAGTAAAAATCTCTGAATGAATGAGAGCCTTGAGTGATATAGGAAACATGTTTCAGAAATCACAAACTTAATAAATTTGACCATATAAAATATTTATTGTTGAGTTTTTGATGATAAATTAGTGATTAAAACAGTAAAATAGTATATAAATGTATACTATTTTACTGTTTTAATCACTAATTTATATTATATATATGAGGGAAACAGTACATGACAATTCATGAGACAGACTGTTCAATATTCATCATTTATAGTTAAGATGATTGATAATTCAAAGCTCAAGGAATATCCATCTAAACATAATTGAATTAGAAGGTGCATGGAACCTAAAAACAATTTTTCATCTGCAAGGCAAAAATTGCAGATCACAGGAAGGTTTTCATTAACTTTTCTGATAGCACTTATTTAAAATATATGCATGTTATCCAATAAAAATTAAATATTTACTTCATGCTATGGTTTGTATGAAAAGTGTTCCCCAGAAGCACAATATATGGGACAATACAAAAAGACTGAGAGGTGAAATGACTGAGTTATGAGATCCTTAATCCAAATAGTGAATTAATCCCCTGAACAATTTGGTGGTAACTGGGCTGGGAGAATGTGCCTAGAGGAGGTAGGTCATTGAGAGCATGCCCATGGAGTATATAATTTGTATCTGGTGAGTGGAGTCTCTCTCTACTTCCTGATCCTCATGTGAGCTGCTTCCCTCTGCCACAGTATTCTGCCATGATGTTCTGCCTCACCTTGAGCCCCAAGGAGTGGAGTTGGCCTTCTATGGACTAAGATGTCTAAAACCATGTTTTAGTCAGGTTTTCATTGCTTTGATGAATAGACCTGACAAGAACAATTTTAGTAGAAACACCTTTATTTAGGGGCTCACAGTTGCAGAGGAGAGCAGAGAGCTCAAGGTATTACATTGGGAATCAGACCAGAGAGAGAAACTCCAGGTAAGATACAGAATATATACCTCAAAGGCATACCCCAAGGACCCACCTCCTCCAGCCACGCCCTACCAGCCTACAGTTGTCAGTTAATCCCTGTAATGGGATTAACCCACTGATTAGGGTAAGGCTTTTCTTACACAATCATTTCACCTCAGCCTTCCTGAAGAGTCACAATTGAGCTATGGGGAACACCTCACACTCAAAACTATAACAAACCATGAGCTCCAAAATTAACTTTTCCTCCAAAAATTGTTCATGTTGGATCTTTTAGTCACAGTGAAAAAGCTGACTAAAACACTTGGATAAAAAAAATCAATGTAGATTTATGTGGTTTACTTTATTCTAGCAAAAAAAAGCAATAAAAATGAACCTTAGTTAAACCCACCAAAATTGAATTTTCACATAAACTGGGGAAACCATAACTATGAAGGTTTGGGGAGAAGGAAGGGAAGCTGGGGAAGGAGGGAGGGATAAGGGGGGTTATCAATACAACCGGGAACACTCAACTTCCATGAGAAGCCTAACTATACACAGGCAGACAGAGAAACTCAGAAATTTCAAAATTAACATACATGTATATGATCACTTCTGTCTATAGCATGGGGGTATTGCAGAGGGGACATGAGTTCAGGGAATGGATGAAGGTTGGGGAGATACTGCACAAGGATCGGCCTTAACTTACTTTGTCAATATCCATGTATGCATGACTATGTAACAGATTCCCTTCAATATGTAAAGCTAAGACTATGCTGAACAAATAAAAAGCAATTAAAAAAATTTAAAAAGAAAATGAACCTTGCCTGATGGATCTTCCAATGCCTGAAGTAATATTCCCTTTTCTAAGTCACAAGAGGAAGTAAAAGGAAGAACATAAGAATAGAAAAAAGCTTAGAAGAAAATGACATGAAGAGAGCATGGAATTAATTTTAAAATAAATGGCTGAATATTTTATACAATTTTTATTTAGTAAATATGTAAATAAGAAAATACTTTTAATGAATAAAAAATTCATGAAGGTTACAAAAATTTAGCAGGTTACAAAATTTTAACTGTGAAAATATAAGGCAGGTGGAAATTAAAAGTATAATAACTCCCTTGTAATAAGGGATGAAATAAAATAATGTAATAAATTAAAACAACAAATAAATTTGCAGGTATTTTTTCAAAGAGAGAGGAACAGTGTGTGTGAGAGAGTATCAACTTTATTTTGTTTTTCATGTGCCTTTCAATGCTCTGACACTTCATTGTGTATGTGGGTCCTGGGTTTCAAACCTGAACCCTCCACACATGCCAGGCGAGCACTGCAACCACTGAGCCACCTCTCTAGCCCCTCCAGGAATCTACTTTAAGGAGATAGCATTTGAATGTAAAACAGAGTACATTTGTTAAATGACTGAGGAAAAAATAAAGTGATATTTAAAGAAAGAAACCCAGAAAAGGATGTGACTGTATAGTGTACATATGTAAATATTAATTTATTTCTCATTTGTTATTCTACATGTGCACATAGGTACAAAATAGAAACCAATTCATTTTGAGGGGAGAATATAACAGATCATTCTAGATATACAGTCTGTATTGTCAAAAACAGACATAAATAAACCTGTTAAAAAGAATGGATTACAAACAAGCAGAAATAAGTGTTTGATAAGAAAACATCAGTCTATTAAAATTAACTAGGTAAGGAAAAGATTGATCTTGGTAAAATCAAAATTTTGAAAATAAACAAAGAAAATAATAAAAGTACTCATAGAATAATAAAATTCTGAAACTAAGAACTCATTACTTCAATGTATAAAGAACAGGTAATTTATTGGAAGTATAACTGATTTTTCAGCTATTTTATATACACAGTTTATTAAGAGTAATAAAGAGGGGGCTAGAGTGGTGGCTCAGCATTTACAGTGCCTCTGGCATGTGTGAGAACGTGGATTCAAACCTCAGCACCACATTAATAATGAAGTGTTGGTGCAACAAAAGTCATATGAAAAACTAATAAAATTGATTCTCTCTTTCTCTCTGTCTCTCCCTGTCCCTCCCTCTTTAAAAAATAAACAATGAAAAGGAAAGAAAATGGAAGATATTTTTAGTACATATTTGTCCATATTTATTTATTTGAATATCTCAGTTAAAGGGAATATTTTCTAATGCAGATAGCAATGAAATTATATTAAATTAAAATATTAGATAAGAAAGTTTTGATAAATAAAAATATACTAAATTAAGTTTTAAAGAACTACATCAGGAACTGAAGCAATGGCTCAGCAGTAGAGCACTTGCATGCACATGTGAGGACCCAGCACCATATGCACAACTAAGTGCAGGAAAAAATTAAAGCCAGTAGAAAAGATAAATAAAAATTAATCATTTCTCTCTCTCTCTCTTAAAAAAGGAACTACTTCAAAATAAAGATCAACCCTAATGAGTCCATGTACACCTCTATTTTTCTCTTTCCTGCCATCCCCTTCCTCCTTCCCTCTGTTCTCTTTCTTTCTCTTCCTTCCTTTTTTCTTCCTCTCTCCTTCTCCTCTCTTTTCCTCTTTCTCTTTTTCTGTCTTTTTCTCTTTTCCTCCCTCCTTCCCTTCCTTCCTACTTTTAAAAACATATTTAAAGAGTTAGAACTCCTATCACATAGGAGCTATTTACATTTGTAAGGAAACATGAAATGTGCAAAAATGATTACTGATGTTACTGGGAACATAAAACATTCCTGACAAAAAATATCCCTGTGTACCACATAGAGGAGATACATAGAAGTAATTAGCTAGTGTTTAACTATTATAGATTTTTATGTTGTACAGAGGCATGAAAATAATTAAAAATACAGTGTAGAGAAAATATCACAGTCAGGAAAACAGAAGAAAAACTACTAAGACTTCTTTGTATTCTTAAAAGATAAATCAACTACATTTCCTGACAATCTCCTGTTCTACAGGACCCCTGAGCTACTACTAGAGTGGTCTATTCCTATATCCAGAGGTGACCTGGCTTGGTCAGTGTCAGATTCACAATGTCTGCAAGGAAACACTCCAAAAAAGTGGGGGAGGATATCATCCTTTTATAAATGAAGATAATAATTTTCATTCTTCCTTATAATGCCTCCAATGGAAAGCCAAATATTGTTTAACATAAGCTCACGCTTCCAACTTCATTGTTTCCAGACTTTCATTGACTTTTGCCTATTTTGGTTGTTAATTCTGTATGTTTAAATCAGCTTTTTTGCTGCTGCTACTAAAAGACCTGACAAGACAGTTTTAGAGGAGGAAAAGTTTAATTGAGGGCTCACAGTTTGAGAGGGCTCCATCCATTCACAGCTGGCTGTGTTACTTGGGGCTTGAGGTAAGGCTGAACACCATGGAAGAAGAATGTGGCAGAAGAAAGCAGCTTAAAGGCATTGCAGTCAGGAAGCAGAGAAAGAAACTACAATTGCCAGAAACAAATATGTACCCCAAACGCAGGCTCCCAATGACCTACCTCCTTCAGCTACACCCTACATGTCCTCAGTTACCACCCAGTTAATCCCTACCAGGGAATTAATTTACTGATTCATTTCACTTCTAACCTACTTGCATTTCCTCCCACATGAACTTTTGGGGGACCCCTCATATGCAAACTATAACATTAATATATGGAATAGCAAGATATATGGAAATATTCTTTACATAAAGAGACTCACTTTTTCCCCAATTTTCTTTCTAAAGAGAGAAGGGGTGAACAAAAAGAAAACAGTTGGCAGGCATTTACAAATTTATTTTAATATGCTTGATCTATAAATGTGTCTGTTCTTTGTTTTTTAAACCTGGTATAAACACCTGTTTCATTCCTACATTAATAATGTACTATAAAACTTTTAATACTTATTCACTTTATGTTTACATCAAAGTCATAGTTTTATCTTTACTTAAAAATGTGAGAAAATATGTGTATCAGCAAAGAAAATTGCAAATGAGATGAGTTGAATTAAAAATATGTAAAATTATAATGCATCAATAAAAAAAAAGAAGAGTAGAAGACAAAGAAAGACACACAAAGGGAGGGCAGTCATATGACAACACAGTCTGCAAACCAAGAAAGGCCAAGGATTGCTGGAAATTTCCAGAAGCTAGAAGAAAGACACAGAATAGATTTTCCTTTAGAATTCTCTAGAAGGAATCCATCCCCTGTTTTGATTTTGGACTTCTGGTTTCCTGAACCATGAGAGTAATAAATGTCTATTATTTTAAAAACATATATATATATGTAGGTCCATGTGTCTCTGTGTTGAGAAGATTGCATTCACATCTTCAGTCTCCTATGGTTCCTGACATTAGATAATATTATGGTCTCAAGAAAGAAATTGACACCACTCATTTCATTCATTTCACTTTAAGCTTGAGAAGTGTATTTGAAGCAGCATTCCAAGTAAAAGTAGTTTGGATTTTCTCTGGATGAGATAATTTAATGTCTGTTGCTTTATGTCTTATTTAGATCTGGTCAATTATGCAAAATATATTCAAAATATATATACATTAGGACAGGTTAAACCACTGAGAATAAAAGAAATTTAAAATACCATATAAAAATAATTTAAATTCTAAAAGTTAGTCTACTGATTTTCTCAAGTTAGAAATTGCTGTCACTTTTATTTATAAATATTACCATTCATATAATCAGGCTATTTTGATGCATATGTCCAAGAATAGGCATATAGTATATAATTTGGGAATCTATAGTTCATGTATATGATTTTAATAAAGAGGTATTATTAATGAATTATATTGTGAGAATAATAATATTATGAAAGCACCATTACTTATATATATTTTAAAATGTGGACTGGAATATTTCCATCATAATAATGTGGAAATCATTTTAGTCTTTATTGTACTTTGATTTTTGTCACTTTTTGAAGTGCATCATCTATCTACTTCTCTTCTGTCATTCCAAAATAATTCTTATTCTTCAAGTTATACATATATACCAACCCAAATGTGTTCTAGAATAGCAATACGGCATGTGCATATAATAGCTAATTCTCTATACTTAACTAGTCTTACGATTTCCATAAAAACAATACATATGTACAGTAAGGTCCCAATCAGTGAATTAGTTATAAATGAGATAAATAGTATGATCTGGAGGCTTCAAAATGTAGTAAAAACTGGTCTGCTCAAAATAAACATATAATGAAGTATTTAATCATAAATATTTAGGTAGTACCACTACTCAGATATTCTGATGCTTGTTTGTAGACATTTTAACAACAAAAGTTATGGTAACTTTATAAAGTATATATAAAATCAATCAAGAACAGGACACTTGAAGATAAACACAAGTTTTTATTTTATTACAAATATATTCAAACCCTTTGATGGTACTTTTTATTTTGTTCAGCAAACATAATAATAAAAACAAATTTCCAATATTATCTCTGACATGTTATGATCTCAGAAGTTAACACTACTATTATTACAGCAAGGAAAAATTAGGCAAAGAAATAATCAATGATTTTTCTTGGTCCATCGGAGAATTAAGGTCACAGGGCAAACAATCATTACAAAATGTAGAGAGATGATCACATCCAGATATATTGCAATGGATGTGTGTTTATTTGAAGCAAAAATTACTGAAGATATAAAGTAGTTCATTTTAGAGAAAACTTAAATTCTAGTTTCATGGAAGATAAACATATACTAAATTTAGGATAAGAAGCTCCTGGAGGCTTAGTCTTAGAGGGTCCCAAATCTGTCATGAATGTTACCTCCAGGAATTCCACCAGGTTCTCTTGGTCCTCATTTTAGATAGAGGAAGGAAAGGGTATCATTGTGAAACAGGCCTAGCAGGAACAGACTTCAGCAGAGCTTGGAAAGGAGCTTTGCTTTGCTTATCTCTAGTGTGTTCTGTTTTCCCATCTCACCTAGAGGAGAAAAGGGGATACTACACAGCATGGGGTAGGGTTTCACACTGCGAACACTGGGACCAAGAAAAGGAGTGGTGGAAAAGGGGAGGTAAGTCTACTTCTTTAACTAACTAAAAAAGGCACTTCTCAAAGGCATAGCCTCAATAAACTAAAATTTAATCAGAAGATTACAGAATGATCCTCATTTCACATATAGTACCATTACATCAGTGAGGTTCCTGAATAAGAGCACTAAATTAAAGTTGAAAGAGTTGTGATGTATTGACTCATTGACTGTCTTTGAGTTTAGTTAGGGAATGCTTAGGGAAGTCAAAAAAAAAAAAAGAGGGAAAGAAGACAAGCACAAAACCACTGAAATAATTGAAGACTCTCTTACACCTGCAGCTCCAAAACAAAACAATTTACAAAAATAATTTAACTCCAAGCTAGATTAAAATAAATCTCTGTTTTAATTTTTTAGTTATATCTAGGTTTTATGGGAAAAATTCCAAAGCATGTCAAAAGACAAGAATAAACAGTCTGAAGAGAAAAAGTAAACATGAGAATCAGACTCATACCATAGCTATTTACTTACAAGAAATTTGAGATAACTTATTAATGTAAAATGTCGATAATATTCAAAACATGGGAGAGGTACTCAAGGATATGAATAAGCTAAGAAATTATCAATGACAATGTTGGAAATAAAAATCCTTTAATAGAAATGAAATTTACCACTAATGAACTGATCAGTAGATAGGACAGTATCCAGGGGAAAATTAGTGAATTTCAAGAAAGGCAATAGAAATTCCACTAACTGAAATGCAAAAAGAAAGCAGTGTGAAAAAAATGTGAGAGGATATCCAAGACCTATAGGACAATATCTAAAACTGTTCACATATAATTGTTTCATTATATATTATAAAATTGGAATACAAGAAGGATAAGAGAGAATAGAGAAAAAACAAATATTTGAAATAATAATGTTTGAAAATTATCCAAATTAATAATTGATACAAAAGCACAGATACTGGTAGTTCCAAATATATTAAGCATGATAAACACCTCAAAATCCAAAATTTGAAAATATTATATTCAAACTGAAAAAAATCAAAGACAAAGGAAAATATTGAATTAAGTCAGAAAATTTAAAAAAAATTTGAAAACAAAACTAGCTTATATAGGAACAATAATATAAATTAGAGTAGGGGCTGGAGTGGTGGCTCAGCAGTTTTGGCACTTGCCTTGCATTGCTCAGGGATGCAGATTCAGACCCCAGCACCATGTACATAGCAAAGTGTCTGAGGAATGAAAGCCAAATGAAAAACTAAATAGCAATTATTTCTCTTTCTCTCTCTCCCACTCACTGTCGCTCTCTCTTTAAATTGGAGTAAAATCATGACTGCAAACTGTTTCAGTCTTTTCCTTCTTGTGTCCAAAAGACCTGACAAAAGCCATTAGAGGAGGAAGTTTATTTGGCTCAAAATTTCAGAATTCTCATTCTATAGATTATGAATTCCATATCTCTGGGCCTAAGGTGAGGCAGAATATCATGGCAGAAGAGCAGGGAGAATGAAATCAGCTCAGGACACGACAATGAGGAAGGAGGGAGAGCTTCGCTCATCAGGGACAAAAGTCAACTCCAAAGGCACACCTTCAGTGACCTACTTCCTCTAGCCAACTCCACCTGCCTGCAGTTACTGCCAATTAATCCAGAACATTGGGTTAATGCACTGGTTAGGTAAGACCCCCGTAACCCAATAATTTCACCTCTGAAAAATTCTTGCATCATATAATACATGTGCTTTTGAGAGACATCTCTTATCTAAATCACAAAAATAACCATGCAAGCAAGAAGAAAGTGAAACAAAATAAATGTAATTCACAGAAGAACAAAGCAGAGCATCATTTTATATTTCTATACCCAGCAAAATGTTCCTCCAAAAATGGAGAAATAAAGACTTTCTGAGACAAAAATAAATAAATAAATAAATAATGGAATTCATCATCAGTGAACTTTCTCTGCAAGTATTGGTGAGAGTTCTGCTGATAGAAGAAAAATAATTTGACAAGAAAACTCGATTTGTACACACAAAAAAAGAGCATCAGAGAGTTAATAAAGAAAGAGTGTATCATGATTGAAATCATTTCAAGGAATCTTCTTTCATTTACATACTGTCCATGGTGTTTTAGAAATCAAAAACACTCCTTGGTTAATTCATAGTCTACGTGCTTATTGATAGGCAGTGAAGACTTAATTTCTTCAGGGTCTGTTTCCAAAATTATCCCTCATTCCATGATAATGTAAAAATTTCCATTCCTAAACTTTTCAAGTTTTAAGATAAACTTTTTCCTATGCAAATATCCAACAGAGAACATTATCTTTTATTATATAACCAGATAGAGTTGACAGATACAAGCAAAAAAAAAAAAAAGCTTCTATAATTGAGTCATTGGTGTCTGGATTCTTAAAGGGAGCTAACGATACTAAAAACATAATATTTGAGACCAAAGATCATTATCTTTTTACTTTTTGCTTTGTTCCACAATTATAGACAGTACACTTAAATAAAAGTAAAACCAAAGCATATACTATCTTTTAGAAAACTGCATTTCAAAATTTTTATCAGATAAGGAAATGACTCTCCTAATATAATCTATTCCTATTATATATATATACCATATCAAGGATATTACAGATCAAATGCTTAGTTGCAAGTTTAATTATTTCTTTTCTTTTCTTTCCTTCTTTCTTTCTTTCTTTTTTGATTAAGAGAGAGGGACAGTGAGAGACAGAGACAGAAGCAATTTTTATTTAGTTTTTCATTTTGCTTTATTTGCTCAGAGTCTTCATTGTTTACGTGATGCTGGGGTTTGAACTTGCTTGCTCGTGCATGCCAGGCAAGTGCCATTACTGCTGAGTCACCGCTCCAGCCCCAAGTTTAATCATTTCTAAGGGAAAAGAAAAAATTCAGAAGTGTATGTGTGTGTGTGTGTGTGTGTGTTCTCTACTTTTGGTGTTTTGGGGGAGTTGATATGGAAGTAATTAGATTTATCTCTTTGAAAATGCCATTCTTTCCTGGCTTTCCTGAATAAATATGGTATTTATTATAAAATTTACTCCAAATATTCTTGGATAAAATATACTCAATACACTCAGTTGCACACACTATACTATGGGCTAAACTTCTTTCTTTTCTGTTTTGACTTTCAAATATAATCTCAAATAAAAAATAATCAGAAATAATAATCAGTGATTATTAGATATGATTTTAATGAACTTCCTTGTGACATTTAGAGAAGCAAATAATTAGAAATGCATAAAAACTACACTTTTAACAAATTTGAATTCTATCTTTAATGTTAAAAATCTTACATTTCAAGGAACATATGTACATGCAAAAGTTAAAATACCTCAAACTCCACTGATAATAGAATTGTGCTTGTAATTCCTTTCATGTTTTTACTTCTTTTGAACTTGTTTTTCTGGTTAAAATGAAATAAATGTTGGAAAATGCATTTATTTGAAAGATGCACATGTAATAGTAATTAATCATTTGGAAATCATTGAAAAATTTGGAGTAGATTAGAAAGAAATGCAAATCTTTTCAGGTAGGAGTTCAGGGACTTTAAAAAGCAGCAGTATGAATGATGGAATAAATAAGAACAATTGTGCATTGGGACATGCAAAAGCAGGTGTGGAAGTATCAAGCTCAATGCAAATGTCCACATCCCAGAGTTGTCTGAATATAATTACATCACCAATAGAAATATACAGGAGGTCAGCTTATTTATGTATATAAAATAAAGCAGATATAACATAATCTAACTAGAAGAAATCTGATTAGATTTAGTAGGCAATTAGATCAGTAGAATTAATCTTGTGTGATGGGGGATGAGAGCTGAAAAATTCGGGAAGATCAAACAAAGCTATTCGGTTGATGACATTTTTATCTCCAAATTTTTACAACACTTTTCTTCCATTCAAACAGTAAAAATTAAAAAAAATAACAAAATTGAGAGTAATGTTACATTTTCATATTATTAATCTATAAATTAAACTCTCCAAGAGGAGCAATGAGATGATATTCCATTCATTGTGTTTAAATCCTATAATTAGTGTTTAGCAAACTATTGTATATTAATAAAGAAGGTTTAGTTTGTCCTGGCAACACATCAGTACTATCAGTAGAAAGGTTGAGCAGATAATGAAATTTGTTTTTAAAATCCAATGTAGTAGAGCTAGAGAAATGAGCAAACTGCATTTCTTCTAAGAAATGCTATAAGGGAATTTAATCATCTCATGCCATGTAGATCGTGTCTCCTATTGCAGTTTCAGTAGTCCTAATAAAACTAAGGCATAGCTTAACTTTCACAAAGAAAACATTATTCATTTTATGAGAACTGTTTATACCAAGGTAAATCAGATTCAGGGTAGATCCAATATACTGCTCACATATAGGACATTAAACTTGATACCAGTTTGACTAAATGTAATAACTGTCACTTTTAACTATTTGCTGCAAGAATTTATTGCCATTTTGCTAGTTAATAACAAGTAGGCAAGTTTTTAAAAATCTGGTTGTTTTATGACAGCAAACAAAGCAATTTTAGAATATAATCTTGTGGAAGGAGAGATTTAACCTTCTGTTATATTCTACCCAAGTTTGTGAGAATGCTGTGATTTCTATAGGGTGCAACAAGGATGGCACTGAGGAGCCCAGGGGAGGGCGGCCGAAGGCCTAAGCTAATCAAAGAACACCAATAGATTGCCTCTTTTCACTGGGCTCCTATATAAGCTTGAGTGTGACTAATAAAAGAGTTCCTGCTTGACCTGACTCCCTGCGGTGTTTGATTGTCTTCGGGGAAGGCTGGGGGAACCAGCACCGCAGCACGCTCACCTTTCCCATCCAGGAAGGGATCCCTTGTTCCCTGCTAGCGAGGGGCTGAGTACATCAACCCAACAATTTCAAGGTTGGCTTTTCCAAGAATATGCAAAATGAAACATAGCATTTCTCAAAATATTGAACAGGCATAATTATTTAAATCTTTCTTTATATAATTTCATAAAAATGAAAATGAGTCTGTTATTATTTAAGTTGAAGAATGGAAGAAATTATAGAGAAGAGAAAAATGGATAGATTTTAAATAGTTTCTAGCTAGCACTGATTTATCCTAAATTGCCTGTGTCCTCTAGAATATTCATAAAATAAGTTGAAAGATGACTTATTATCTTTTTTCCAGAATCCATGTTGTTTTCCTCAAAGCATTACAATGAAGCAAAAACCTCATTTCCCTAAAGAACAGTACATTTAATTTTGATATAGTTGTTAAATGTAATGAAAATGTAGTAGGTAGATTAAAGATATGGAGATGGGGACAGGGATAGGAAGGAAGGGAGGGAAACCATCAGAGCAGAAGAGGAAGCTGCAAAAAAAAAATTATGTAAGAATTCTCAGAAGCCAAAAATCAAATCATACAATGAATGCTGAAAGAGAATGTAGTTCTGATCTTGATTTTACTTTTCAAACATCTTCTAAACTGCAATGAACTTCAATTTCTATTTTGAAGCTCACATGAAATTGGAAAGAATGAGGTAAAGCCTGGAACCTGTTCAAAATTCATGGTCAAATGGTAATTTTCACAAGACTATGAGCCACAAAAGCCTATAACCTCATATAAGGATAAATTGGGTATAAAATCTCCCTGCAAAATCATCCCACAAAGGTAAAGTTCCTCCTTCATGAAGGCATGCTGGGTGGAGAGAACAAATTTGACAAAGAATATGTAATGTAAGCTAGACATTAAATAAATGCATTTATGTGCAAAATTCAGAGTACTTATTTTAGAGTTCTCAAACCACAAAATGCATTTGCATTAGTCAGTTGTGCATTATTGTAATGAAATGCCTAAGATAATTAACTACTAAAGTGAAAGATTCATTTCAGTTCATAGATTAGGATGTTTCAGTGGACAATAAAGTGGTCCCAATTGCACTGGGCCTCTGAGAAGGCAGCACAAGCTGGTGAAAGACCATGGCAGAGCAAACCACTTATCACCTAAGCCAGGAAGCAACGCAGAAGAAAAGACTAGTGTCCAACAATTCCCTTTGAGGGCATTCTCCAGTATTCCAAGTTCCTTCCTAAAGGTCCCAACTCCTTAAAGTCCAAAACACCACCCCAATACCACCAACCTAGAGAAGAATCCTTTACTGCATGGACTTTTGGGGTCACCCACCCAAATCACAATAGTTCTCATGAACAAAACATCACCCATAGTCAGTCCACACATTCTAAAAGAACACAAAAAGAGTTTACAATTCTAACCACCATTAAGATTTTTTATTTCTCCTCTCATCATTTCTTACCCAATCCTTATTATATTTAACCTTAGCTGTAGGGGTGATGGGTTATATTGTTAGGACAAATGTGACTGGCCTACCTTATCCTTTTTCCATTATAGGCTTTCAAATTTGAGCTGTGCTGTGTTCAAGGGAAAAGACTTCTGTTGAATTATTTTTTTTTCTTTTCACATTCCTTTTATTATTATTATTTTTATTGAGAAATTTATTTGTTGAACAATCATACAAGTTTTTAACAAAATAATACCTTATGTATATAGATTCTGAAGATTAGATTTACCCCCAAGAGTGCCTCCCTGAATTACCCACCCTAATCCCTCCCTTCCCCTTCCCACAACATCTCTAAAAATGTATTAGATTGTGTAACATTACACCTTATCACACATGATAATAGACCACCTTTCTCAATGGCCAGGGTCTAGTTCCAGCCTCGACAGATGAGTAAAGACATTCAACCCTTGATTCTCTGGGTTATGCTGATTTTACTCAGCATAATTTCTTCCATAGCCATCCATTTACCTTCAAAGGCTGCAATATCATTTTTTTAACTGCTGTGTAAAATTCCGTGATATATATGTACCACAGCTTTTGGATCCATTCATCCAGTGAGGGACATCTCAGTTGTTATCAAGATTTAGCTATTGTAAATTGAGCTGCTATGAACATAGATATTGCTGTGTCACTATAATGTGCTGATTCTAAATCCCCTGGAAAAACACCTAGGAGAGGAATAGCAGGATCGTATGATGGTCTCATGCCTAGTTTTTTGAGGATTCTCCACACTGCTTTCCAGAGAGGCTGTACCAGTCTGCAGCTCCACCAGCAGTGTGTTAGTGTGCCTATCTCTCCATGGCCCGTCCAGCATCTATTATTGTTTATTTTCTTCATTTTTGCCATTCTGACTGGCATGAGGTGATATCTTACTGTAGTTTTCATTTGCATTTCTCTGATTACTAGTGATTTAGGGCACTTTCTCATGTATTCATTGGCTTGAACAATGTCCTCTGTGAGAAGTTTCTATTTAGCTCTTTGGCCCATTTATTAATTGGGTTGTTTGTGTTTTTGTAGTTGAGATTTTTGAGGATTTTGTAGATTCTGAATATGAGTCCCCTGTCCAAGGAATCACAGCCCATGACTCTCTCCAATTCTGCAGGTAAACTCTTGAATCTTTTGATTATTTCCTTTAGACATTTGGCATCCCAATCACTGATTTTTTAATTTACTTCTTTCACTTTAGGAGACATTTTGAGAAAGTCTTTGCCTACTCCCGAATGCTGAAGTGTTGTACCTACTTTGTCTTCCATCAGTTGCAAGGTAGCTGGTTTAATTCCTAGCTGCTTGATCCATTTTGATTTGATTCTCATGCAAGGAGAAAGATATGGGTCTAATTTCTACTTTCTGCAAGTGACTGTCCAGCTTATCCAGCACCATTTGTTGAAGAGGCTCTCTCTTATCCATATAATATTCTGTCCCCCTATGTCAAAAATCAGATGTTTAAATATTTGAGAGTTTGTTTCAGGGTCTTCTAGTCTATTCCATTGGTCTTCTTTCCTATCTTTATACAAGTACCATGCTGTCTTTGTTACTACAGCTCTATATTATAGTTTTAAATCTGGTATGGCCAAACCGCCTGTTTTTTCTTCTTGCTTAGTAGTGTTTTGGCAATTCTAGGTTTCTTATTGTTCCAAGTGAATTTGAGAACTGCTTTTCTATGTCTGTAAAGAATGACATAGGTATTTTTATAGGGATAGCATTAAATCTATACAGTGCTTTTGGTATAATGACCATTTTTATTATATTAGTTCTGCCTAACCAAGAGCATGGGACTTCCTTTCATCTTCTTAGGTTGTCTTGGATTTTATTCTTCAATGACTGATAATTTTCGGTGAAGAGATCTTTGATTTCCCTTGTAAGGTTAATTCCCAAGTATTTTATTTTATTTTTGAAGATATTTTGAATGGGCCTGATTTCCTGATTTCTTTATCAGTCCTATTATTAATAGTGTATAGGAAAGCTATTGATTTGTGGGTGTTGATCTTGTATCCTGCCACATTGCTGAATCTGTTTATGAGTTCAAGCAGTTTACTGATGGAGTATTTTGGATCTTCCAGATACAAGATCATGTCATCAGCAAAAAGAGAGAGTTTGACTTCCTTTCTTCCTATTTTTATCCCTTTGATTTCTTTCTCTTGCCTAATTGCTCCAGCTAGGGTTTCAAGAACAATATCGAATAAAAGTGGTGAGAGCACAGAGCCTTGTCTTGTTCCCAAGTTTAGTGGAAATGCTTTCAGCTTTTCTCCATTTAGTATTATACTAGCTGAGGGTTTAGCATATATAGCCTTTACAAAGTTCAGAAATGGTCCTTTGTTGCTGTCTCAGGCATTCCTGGGCGTGGGCTGGACAATCTGGAATGACCAGATTGTCCCCCGGGAGCCGATCAGGAGGGTGAGTGCCATGGCCGAAATCCGGACCCCCCCTCGTTGGAAATCCCTTCCCTCTCAGCCTGGGAAATGAGTCAGCCACACACAGCGGATGGCAGCTCAGAATCCGTTTATTTCTAAGGCACACGGATTTTTATAGGGAGGTGAGACAGCCAAGGAACCAATGATGAAGCGGCAGACTGGCTTATCCCAGCCAATGAAGGACTGCTATATTGGTGTTGTCAGCTATCACCAACCTGAAGGTACAGAAAGAAAGAGGAAGCATCCCTCAGGCACAGGCCCGCGCTCTTTTATTTTTGCTCAGAGTGCATGAAGCATGAAAGAGGAAACTTAAGAAGAGAGGAAGAAGTGTCATGGCGTCTGGCGCAGTATTTGTCTTTTGCACAGTGCCCAACAGTCCTTTTAACCCCATCTTCTCTAGAGTTTTGAACATAAAAGGGTGCTGGATTTTATCAAAGGTCTTTTCTGCATCCATTGAGATGATTGTATGGTTTTTGTCCTTGATTCTGTTTAAGTGGTGAATTATATTAATTGTTTTTTGTATGTTGAACTAGCCCTGCATTCCTGGAATGAAGCATACTTGATCATGATAGATTATTTTCTTTATAAGTTTTTGAATATGGTTTGGTAGGACTTTATTAAGGATTTTTGTGACCAGGTTCATTAGGGATATTGGTTTGTAGTTTTCTTTTTTGATGTATTCTTGTCGGGTTTTGGTATCAGAGTTATGGTTGCTTCATAAAAAATGGATGGGAGGGTTCCCTCCTTTTCAATTTCTTGAAATAACTTAAAAGGGGGAGGTGTTAGCTTCTCCTCAAAAGTGTGGTAAAAATCAGTGAGAAGCCATCAGGTCCTGGGCTTTTCTTTTTTGGTAGACTTTTAATTGCAATATGGAATTCAGTGCCTGTGATTGGGCTATTTAGGAATTCAATATCATCCTGAGACAATTTAGGGATGTTGTATGTGTCAAGAAATTTATCCATTTCTTCAAAATTATTAAACTTGGAGGAGTATAGGTTTTCAAAATATGATCATATAATTTGTTGGATTTCCATGGGATTGGTGGTGATCACTGCCTTTTCATTGGAGATTTTATTGATTTGCTTCATTTCTCTCCTTCCTTTGGTTAGATACCCTAGGGGTCTGTCAATCTTGTTTACTTTTTCAAAATACCAGCTCTTTGTTTCATCAATTCTTTTTATTGTTATTTTGTTCTCTATTTCATTGATTTCAGATCTGATCTTGAATATTTCCTGTCTTCTGCTGGCTTTGGGGTTAGATTGTTCTTCCCTTTGAAGGGCCTTGAGATGAAGCATAAGTTTATTTATTTGAGATTTCTCTTCATTTTTAATGTGGGCACTCAGTTCTATAAATTTTCCCCTTAGGAAAGCTTTAATGCTGTCCCAGTGGTTTCAATATGTTGTGTCTTCATTTTCATTCTCTTCCAAGTATTTTTGGATTTCTTCTCTCCTATCTTCTTGAATCCATTCTTCATTTAATAGAGTATTATTTAATCTCCATGAATATGTGTACTTTCTGTTATGATTATTACTGTTGATCGCTAGGGTCATAACATTGTGGTCTGAAAGAACACACGGGATAATGTCTACTTTTTTATATTTGCTGAGATTATCTTTATGAACCAGAATATAATCTATTTTGGAAAAGGATCCATGTGTTGCAGAGAAGAAGGTGTATTCTGCTAACTTGGGATGGAAAATTCTATATATGTCTATTAAGTCCATTGGATTTATGGAATTATTTAGGCTGGTGATTTCTTTATTGATTTTTTGTTTTGATGATCTGTCTAATGGTGTCAATGCAGTGTTGAAGTCTCCCAGTATTATTGTGTTCAGGTCCAGGAGTGGTTTGATGTGATGAAGTCATTTATTCATATATTTTTGTGCACTGTTGTTTGGAGAATAAATATTAACTACGGATATTTCTTCCTGTTGAAGGGTTCCTTTTAGTACTAAGTAGTGGCCATCTTTATCTCTTTTGATTGATTTATGTTTGAAATTTACTTTTTCGGACAGAAGCATAGGGACACTGGCTTGTTTTCTTGTGCCCTATGCATGGTAGATTTTTTTCCAACCTTTCACCCTTAATCTGTGGATGTCATTGCCTGTTAGGTGAGTTTCTTGTAAGCAGCATATGGTTGGATTTTGTTTTCGGATCCAATCAGCAAGTCTGTGTCTTTTGAGTGGTGCATTTAGACCATTCACATTCAGTGTTAAAATAGAAGTGTGTAATTGATTCATAGTCATTGTGTCTTATTTAGCTACTTCTGTGGCTGCCTTGGTTAGTTATTGCTGGGTGATAGTTTACTGAATTTCTTTAGTTTGTGGATTTTGGGTATCAATTGCTTGTTCTTCTGTCTGGAGTGTTTTCTTGAGAATTCTACGTAGGGCAGGTTTTCTGTTGACTAATTCTTCCAGTTTTGTTTTACATGAAAAGTTTTTATTTCTCCACCAAATTTGAAGCTGAGTTTTGCTGGGTATAGAATTCTTGGCTACATGTTGTGGTCATTTAGACATTGAAAGATATCATTCCAACACCTTCTTGCCTCCAGAGTCTGCGTTGAAATGTCACAGACAATTCTTATCGGCTTGCCTCTGAATGTGATTTGGTGTTTCTCCCTTGCTGCTTTTAATATAGTTTCTTTGCTATCACTGTTGTACATTTTGAATATGATGTGACTTGGTGAGTTTCTCTTTTGATTAGGCCTATTGGGTGTCCTGTAAGCTTCCTGGATGAGCATGTCTGATTCTATTTTTATGTGAGAGAAATTTTCATTCAATTCACAATTTCTTTGAGAATATTCCTCATACCATTGCTGTGTGTCTCAATTTCTTCCTGTATCTCAACTACTCTCAGATTGTTTCTTCTCATTTCATCCCAGACGTTCTTAAAATTCTGGTCATGATCTCTTAATTGTTTTTCTTCTTTGGTGTTGGTGAGCTCTAGCTTGATCAACCTGTCCTCATTGTCGGATGTTCTTTCTTCAATAGCAGAGGTTCTATTTTCTACTGAAGTTAGTCTTTTATTAAATTCTTGCATGGCCCCCCAATGGCCATGTCATTGGCTGCAGATTTTAGGTCTGAAACTTCCTTTTCGAGGGAATTGATTTCTTTAATGATGGAGTTTCTCAACTCTTGAGATTGCTCATTTATTCCCTTCAGTATCTCTTCTTTTAATTTGTTGTTCCTTTTGGTTATCAGCTCATTGATATGTTGTTCTAGATTTTCATCCTGGTCCCTGGCCATAACCCCCTTACTAGGGGAGTTTTGGGATTGATGTGAACCTTTTCGATTTTGATTTCTCATGTCTGAAGAGATTCTTCTCTCTTATTTCACTGGAGAACCCTTTTTGTGGAAGCAATACAAGACTCAGTGGTTCTTTTTCCTGCCTCCTGCCTTAAGGACTAAGCTGTTGGATTGGGAAATCTGTCCAGACCCTTACTTGAAATGGGGTTTTGTCAGGAAAATTGATTTCAAAAGACAACCCCCTTTACTGTGAACTGTTTGTTACCCTCCTTTACTGTGAACTGTTTGTTATCCTTACATATTTCCCACAACTCATGAACTAGTAGCAAGCTTACAATAAACATTAGTAAATTAGTTATTTAGAATGGACTATAATAGACTTTTGAATTCAGCCTATGCAAATAGAGTTAGTGATAATCAATATTTTTGATGACACTAGTATTTAACTATCACATATATCATACTTCAGGAACAAATAAGTGTTATTCAGATTAACAATCACAGCAGCAATCATTATGCAGTCTTAATAGTGGGGGATTGAATAGAGTTAACTAATTAGGAGTCAGAGAAGGAAGTTAATGCTGATGAAATTTAGAGAGGAGATTATATAGACCATTTATGGACAGTGAGAAAGTGGAGGAGGTAAAGAATTTGCTGAAGAAAGAAAAAGAAATTGCTAAAAGGAAAAAAATTGAAAAGAAAAGAAAAATTTTTAAAAATTGCTAAATTTAAAATAAAGTAAATAAGAATAAAGTAGAAAAGAAAATACAGATCCAAAGGGAAGCTGGGATAGCTGTGGCCTGATATAGGAAGGGTAAAAGTGTTATTAGTAAGATTTGGGTGGTCATTTAAGGGAAGAAGTTAACCTTGTGAATTATGCTTGTCAGGCATAATATATTTCAAATAGTATATGAACTGACTAGAGTCCTTCTTCTCAAGAATGAGGACAAGGATAGACACAAAGGATAAGAAGAAATAAGAGAGATGATAAATAGGGAAAAAGAAAAAGAGAAAGAAACCTAAAAACAGGCTATCAAAACAGGAAGAAACATTATTATTATTTTTTCTAAAAGAAGAAAGAAAAAAGAAAGAAAGAAAATGGAAGAGTGGGAGGATAACCCCCCTCCCCCAAAATTTAACAGGGCAGGGAAACAAAAAAAGCTAGTGTTTTTATATATCGAAGAACCAAAACTTTTCCAGTTATTGCATTAGTACACGTCTATAACACGCAAGCAACACCACCAGCAAAAAAACCCCAAAAAATTCTTTTTTTTTTTTTTTTAAGACAGAGGGACAGTGAGAGAGACAGAAAGAAAGAAACAACTTTATTTAGTTTTTCACATGGCCTTCGTTGCTCTAACATTTAGTTGTGTACATGGTGCTGGGGTTTGAACCCGGGTCCTTGTGCTTGCCAGGCAAGCGCCAAATCCACTGAGCCACCGCTCCAGCCCCCAAAAAATTCTTAATAGTAAAAACTTGGAGCTATAGTCAGTAAGAGTGTCTCTGGTCCTTTTGCGAGGAGATTTTCACTGTCTGTCTGAGTATGAAAAGCTGGGTCTCTCAGTTGGGATTTTCAGGGGATCTGGAAATCAGAGGCCTTATGTTTTCAATGCTCCATCTGCTGGTAGATGCCGAAACTGACTTCTGTGATGTTAGAGCTGGGGCAAGAAAATCCGCGGGCTTAACAGGGAATGTCCTTCTGTCTGGGTGGGAGTGGTTAGCGCTGATCGTTGTTCCCCTTTCTCCAGTACCAAAACCCCTTATGTGAAGAGGATTCAGGGCCTGATCCAAGCAATCTCCTCCTGATTCAGCCTGTGGTCTGTGGCCGGCTCCAGACGCAGTTTTAAGAGCCTGCTTTGCAGACCTAAGGAGCGCTGGCCCAGGTGGGTTGGGGAGTGTGGAATCCTCCAAGGGGTTTAGAGACGGATGCTCGGCTCCCACGCCCTCGCAGCTCCCGCACCTGCTTCCGTAGCACAACCTGCTTCTCTGAGCTTGGCTGCAGGCAGCTTCCAGACACTGATCTCATCGCCAGACAGAGAATACGCGCGGGAAGTGACTATGCAAAAATGCTTTCTTTAAAGCACAGCGTGTTTTCTGCGCCACTGTGTTCACAGACTTTTAGTCTCCACCCCCTGTCCCAGGCAGAATGTAAGCAAGGGATCCCATCCAGGACAGAGAAAAACAAAATTCCACTGGTTTCTCCCATGTCACTGTTCCTCAAAACCACTGAGCAAATTAGGACTGGGGTTTCAAGATGCTAATCCCCTAAACACACCCCAAAATACTGGAGAAGAGCTGGGGATATTCCATTCAGTCTGGGAGCCGCTGGGGAAGCCTTCTCTCTGCAGATCACTGTCTTACCGCTCATCTCTTTTTATTATTTTTATTCATAAATTTTTTAAAAATTATATTGAGGAGTTAAATTGTTGTACAATCATAGATGATATGTAATAACAATATGATTTGTCCCTAATCCTAGTCCTGGATCACTCCCACCTTTTTTTTTAATTATAACTTGTTCACTGTGGAACACTGGAATTGTAACATGAAATTACATGGGGTATGCCTAATACTTGGTACAACCAAATTTCAATTATACATGGGTCTATTTCTACAATTTCCTTATGTCATTGACACATGCTTAAAATTAACATAACTTTACAATAAATTTAAATATTTTATTCTTTTTATAAATTCTTTACATATTCTTGCTTAAGTGAGATTTTAATTCAGATTTTTCTGACAGAATTTTACCAAAATTGTTTGGATTTTGATATCTTGTTTATTTTATGAAACAATTTTGTGGACTCATATTGTTTCCCCATCCATGAATATGCTATAACTTAATATTAAGTTTCTGCTTAGGTATGTTTAGGATACTTTCCCTAGTAACAATATTGACCAGAACAAGTAATCCCCACATTTCTCCCTTGTTTAATTTAAAACCATTCAGATCTTCTGTTGGCATGATAAAAATGTATTATTTGAAACTTATGTATGAGAAAACAGCAACGTTATGGGCTACTGCTTTCTATTTAAGAGAACAATAATAAAAAAAAATCATAAAAGCTACATATTATATACTACAGCATGACTAAATGTCTAATGGACCTGTGTAAATTTCTGTTGCCATATGATTTCTAAATAATAGTGAGAAGAATTCATTTATAAAGCACACTTTATTTTTGTTCATTTTCTTTTTATTATTGATGCATTATGTTTGTAGGTAGTGATGAGATTTGCTGTCCAATATTCATACATGTACAAAATATAACAATATAGTTTGACCAACATCCCCTCCTTCAGTACTTCCCCACCTTCCTCCTCCTTCTGGACCCTGGTTGTTTGCCTCTGTTTCTGGGGTATGTATGTATTCTAATATATACAAGTATACTGACATTATTCTTATAAGGAAAAACATTTTTTAATATATGTGACAATAGTGTATATAATGACACACTTACATTAAGTAACAATAACATGCATTTGATCCTACACCAGAGTTACCTCCATTGCCCCTACAACAGACATAAATGTGTGTGTGTATATATATATATATATATATATATATATATATATATACACATTTGACTGTGAATTTTCCAGAATTAAATGATTGTATAAATATTATTTTGTATAATTTGGCTTCTTGTTGGTGGTGGGGATAAAGAATATAATACCTTGCCCTGGATCTCTCCATGTCCTTCCTCCATTTCCCCTCCCCCCGACTCTCCCCTGTCCCCTCCCCACCACATGTTCATGATTCCCCTAGGTTATGTGTTGCTACACCTTTTCTGTGTCTAATACATGAGTTTGACTACCATTCACCCAAGTCTTGGTTTCTCTCTAGCCACCAGAAGTGAGGGGAAACATTTGACCCTTAAGTCTTTGCTTAACATGATTTTTTCCATTACCATCTATTTACTTTCAAAGGTCACAATATTGTTGTTTCTAATAGCTGAGTAGAACTCCATTGTATATATATTTATACCACACTTTTTGGATGCATTCATCCAGTGAGGGGAATCTGGGTTGATTCCCTAACTTAGCTGGTGTAAGTTGAGCTGCTATGAACATTGATTTTGCTGTATTGCTGTAAAGTGCTGATTCTAACTCCCTGGGAAAATACAGAGAAGACATATAGCTGGTTTGTATGGTGAATCCAACCCTAATTTTTTGAGTAGTCTCCATAATGCTTTCAAGAGTGTCTGTACCAGTCTGCAGTTCCATCAACTAGGTACTAGCATTTCTATCTGCACATAATATCTCCAGTATCTGTTATTGTTTATACTCTTTATCTGTACCATTCTGATGGAATAAGGTGAAAGCTTAATGTGGCTTTGATTTGTGTGTCTCTGATTATTACAGATTTAGAGCACTTTCTCATATTTTCATTGGCTTGCTCAGTTGAGAAGTTTCTCTTTAGCTCTCTTGCCCATTTATTGATTACATTGTTTGTGTTTTTGATATGAAGTATTTTATGCTCTTTGTAAATTTTGGATATTAGTCCCAAATCAGATTAATCACAGGCCATGACTATGTCTCATTCTGTTCTCTCTTGACATTTTTGACTAATTCCTTGTCTGGGAAAAAGCTTTTTAATTTAATGGATGCCATTCATTAAATTTTTAATTTTTTCTATTTGAAAGCCTTGTTTAAAAAGTCATTGCCAACTCCCATATGCTTAACTGTTGCTCCTAATTTCCTTTTCACAGTTGTATGGTAGCTGATTTAATTCCTAGTTCCTTGATCCATTTTGATATGATTTTTCTGCAAGGTGAGAAATAAGGATCTAATTTAAACTTTCTGCAAATGTCCTTTGTCAAGAACCATTTGTTTAATAAGCTGTCTCTCCTCCATGTTATATTTGACTGCCTTTGTCAAAGATGAGATGCTTAAAGATTTGTGGGTTTGTCTCAGAGTCTTCTATTAACTTGGTCTTCATGCCTATTTTGATACCAGTACCATTCTGCTTTTGTTACTAAAACTCTGTAGTACAGTTTTAGATATGGTATTGTGAAACTCCCAGTTTCAAATTTCTTTCTTGCTTAGTAGTGTTTTGGCTATTCTACGTTCCATGTTGTTCCAAATGAACTTGAGAATTGCCTTTACTATAGCTGTAAACAATGGCATTGGTATCTTGATGGAGATTGCATTGAATCTGTATAGCACTTTTGGCAAATGGCCATGTGAATTTAATTAATTCTGCCTAACCAAGAGCATGGAACATTTTTCCATCTTCTTGTGTCTTCTTCAATTACTTTCTTCAATGTTTGATAATTTTTATTTTTGAGGTCTTTTACTTCCCTTATTAGATTAATTCCCAAGTATTTTAATTTTTCTGAGGGTATCATGAATTGAACCAGGTTCCTGAATTCTTCTTCTGCCTCATTATTGTTAGCATATAGAAAACATATTGATTTGTAGGTGTTGATCTTCAAACTTGCCACTTTGCTAAACCTGTTTATAAGCCCAAGCAGTTTTCTGGTGGACTTTTTTGGAGTGAGATTGGCTAGGGGTCTGTCAATTTTATTGATTTGTTTGAAGAACCAGCTCTTTGTTTCATCAATTCTTTTTATTTTATTTTTTTAATGTTGGTGTTGTTCTCAATTTCATTGATTTCAGCTCTGATCTTGATTATTTCCTATCTTTTCCTGGCTTTGTGATTACATAATTCTTTCATGGGGTTATTAGGTGGAGCATAAGCTTATTTATTCAAGAGCTCTGCTGATTTTTAAGGTAGGCACACTTAGTGCTTTATTCAAGATCTCTGCTGATTTTTAAGGTAGGCACACTTAGTGCTTTATTCAAGATCTCTGCTGATTTTTAAGGTAGGCACACTTAGTGCTATAAATTTGCCCCTTAAGAATGCTTTCATGCTATCCCAAAAGTTTCAGTATGATGAGTCTTCACTGTCTTTCACTTCCAAGAATTTCTTGATTTCTGCTCTCATGTCTTCTTGGTTCCATTCTTCATTTAATAGGGTATCATTCAATCTCCATGTGTATGTCCGTTTTCTGTTATAACTTTTGTTATTAACTGCTAGGGAAATGGTGTCATGTTCTGATAGGATACATGGAATAATATCTACCTTTTTATATTAGCTGAGATTTCTTTTGTGAACTAAAATATGATCTATTTTGGAGAACTATCCATGTGCTTCTGAGAAGAAGGTATATTCAACCAATTTCGGGTGGAATAGTCTATAGATAGTTGTTAAGTCCATTTGATGTATGGAGTTGTTTAGGCTGGAGATCTCTTTATTGTGTTTTTTCTTTGATGATCTGTCTGTTGGTGAGAGAGGTGTATTTAGTCCTCCCAATATTATTGTGTTGAGGTCCACAAGTGATTTAATGATATGGAGTAATTTTTCCACATAATCGGGGTGTTGGTATTTGGAGAGTATATATTTACTATTGTTATACATTCCTGTTGCAATGTTCCCTTTAGTAGGATGTAGTAGCCTTCCTTATCTCTTCTGATTAATTTGTGTTTGCAATCTACTTCATCAGATATAAGTTTTGCAATAACAGCTTGCTTTTTTGGGCCATACACCTGATAGAATTTTTTATCCCACTCTTTCATTCTCCATCTATATATGTCATTGGTTGTACGGTGGGTATTCTGTAAGCAGAATATTGTTGAATGCTGTTTTTTGATCCAATCTGCTATTCTATGTCTTTTGATTGGTGATTTGAGACCATTCACATTATGTATTAGGATAGTTAGGTGGTTATAGTTCATAGTCATTGTGTTTTATTAGTAAGTTCTGTGCTGTCTTGGTTTTGTATTGATAACACGTACTTTTATTGAATTTCATCTGTGGGACTTGAGGATTGTTTGCTTATTTTTCTATGTACTGTTTAACTTTGAGGATTCTTTGTAAGGCTGATTTTCTGTTCATGAAAGCTGCAGTTTGTTCTTATCGTGAAATGTTCTTATTTCCTCATTGAATTTGAAGCTGAGTTTTGCTATTTATAGTATTCTCAGCTGCAGATTGTGGTCATTCAGACAGTAAAAGATCTTCTAGAATCTTCTAGAGTCTGAGCTGAAAAGTTGGAAGTGATCCTTATTGGTTTGCCTCTGAATGTGTTCTGGTGTTTCTCTCTTGAAGCTTTTAATATTCTTTTGTTGATTTCCCTGTTACACATTTTTTAATATGCTGTGTCTCTGTGAGCTTCTAATTTGATTAGGCCTACTGGGTGTCTTCTATACTTCCTGGAGGAGCATTTTTGACTCTATTCTGATATAGGAAATTTTTTCTTTAACTATTTCATTGAGAATGTTCTTTATATCATTTTTTTTTGCCTTTTGATTTCTTCCTGTATCCCAATTACTCTTCGATTGTTATTTTTTATTTCATGTCCGACATTTTGAAAGTTTTGCTCATGTTCTGTGAGGATTTTTTTCTCTTTTTTCATCTATGCGCTCAAGCTTACTCAACCCAACCTCATTGCCAGAAGTTCTTTATTCAAGAGTTGAGGTTGTACATTCTTTAGAAGTTACTCTATTATTAAACTTTTCTATTATACCTCTGATGTAATTGACTGCAGATTTTATCTGTTACTTTCTTTTTCACTATGTCTGCTTATTTGATAATAGGGTTTTTCATCTCTTGAGTTTTCTCACTTAGTTCTTTCATTAAATCTCCATTTAGTTCATTGTTCCTTTTAGTAATCAAATCACTGATAATTTGTTCTAGGATTTTAACCTTCTCTTTGTCCATGGGTTCCTTGGTAGGGGGAGTTGTGGATTTGATGTGAAATTTTTCTAGTTTGATTCCTCATCTGTGAAAAGCTTCTTCTGTATCTTTGAATTGAGTTCCCTGTAGGGAAGTAAGGCACATCTCTGACGCTTCTTCTTTACTGTTCCAAGTTTTGTGTCAGATACTACTTCTCTGATGACCACCTTCTTCCAGAAAGGTGGCTCTGCCTGGAGTCTTGTTTTGTTGCACCTTTTGGACCTAGGTTCCAGCACTTGGATTTGGAATCTGTTTGGGTTGCTAGTTGTTGAAGCTAAGTGGTAATTATGTGTCGCTGGGTCCTGGGGTACTGGAAACACAGGGTGGGCTGAAATGGACTAACCTACATGCTGTTCTGGGACCTGAGATTCTTGGTGGCAAGTACAGGCCTGGAATGTCTGTACATGGTAGGTATGTATAATGGTGGGGTGGGTTTGGGATGTGTGGTCCTCAGGGTGTCTTGCATATCTGCTGGGGTTGTGGCTGGAATCCTGGTCCCATGTGATTGGCAGGGCTGTGTCTGGGCATGGAGTCCTCAGGGATTCCCTGCACCTGATGAGCCAGAGTCCTGATCCCTCACAGCATCAGGGCAGGATCTGGATGTGGTGTTCTAGGAGTTTCCTGCACACCTGCTAGGTCAAGGCCTGGAGCTGGAGTTTGGTCCTACTTGGCAGTGGGGCAGGGTCCAGGCACAGGGTCCTTGTGGTTGTCCTGTGTTCCAGCCAGTACTGGGGCCATGGTCCTACTCAATGATAGGGTGAGGTCCAAGTGTGGGCCCTGGAGTGTCCAGCTTGCCTTGAAGCTCACTTTTAAAAAGTTCCTGACAATAAATTTCTAGATGCCTGGAATTATAGATTTTTTGTCACAATTGGAAATTTGATGTGTTTCTATCTCCAAGAATATTATCATGTTTTTTAATCTGGAGGATACATTTATACTTAATTTGCAAGAAATTTTACAGAATTTTAACTATCTATAAAATAAATCTTTGTGCTTAATGAATTTGGAGAAGTATAGCTTTTTAATTTTCTTTCCCTCAAAATGATAAGCTTTTTCAAACAAAGTGAGCCAAATATTTTTCTTTGAAAATTTTTTTGGGATAACTGTATCTTTTTATTTTATTTTCTTAATTGTTGCTTTGCATTATTTAAAAAGCAAAGTAAAAATATTTTAAAAGGGAAAACTCTGCAGGGATTCTCTTTATGCACACAGCAGGGTTTGATCCCAAGTGGATATAACCCCTAGAGGGAGTAATGTCTCAGCTGGAGGAAAAAAAATGGCCTCCCAACCTGAAATCATAAGAACAAACTTGGAGATTTGAAAGTAAAAAAGTAACAAGACTTCATTTATTCTCTTATTCTTTTTTCTCGCTGCATGACAGTGATTATATTTTTATGTTTCTGTATATGTTCTGATTCTCACAAGTTTCCTTACTGCAAATCAAATTCATTTCAAAGGGAAAGAAGATTTTACTGTGTATAAATGCAGATAATATTTAACTCAGTGTAACTAAAATCACTTAGAGGTTAAGCAGAAAATATACAAAAGTAAAACATTTAATTGTCTTGTGATTCCATATCAACACAAATACATCATCACTGGGATGAAAGAAACCTTTTATGAAATTGTTTACAAAGGTCTTGTTTTACCTACATTAAGAGCAAAACAAAATATACTATGTGTTGCACCTTGGGCGTCCCCAAGGGTGGTCAGGATGGCTCTGAGCAGCAGAACTGTCCCCCAGAGCCGAGCAGGAGTGTGAGTGTGGCGACCAGGCTCTCCCTGCACTCCCTTCGGTGGGAGCCCCCTCCACTCAGCCAGGGAAAATGAGTTAGTAACATGGAGTTGGTGGCAGCTCAAAATCCATTTATTACCAAGGCACACGGGTTTTTATAGTGTAAGATGTACGTCTTTTCTGTCAAATTTGAAAGATCGTGATGTGTAGTCTACTACCTCCATTATCCCCCTGCCTTTCTGAAGACTGTAACTCCCCCACTTGTATATGCCCACTTGCGTCAGCTCACCTGTGTCCGCCCACCTCCTTCCTAGGACCCCTTCCAGTACCCGGCCATCTTCTTCCGGGAAACATGGAATCCCTACTACCCTCACCACGTGTGTGGCGACCCCCACCCCCATTATCTCCCAGTCGCCACCTACTCCCTCTTGCACCCGCCTCCACCTAATCACAGCCAATCGTGCAGACTGTGCACCTGAGCTCCTCCAATTAGGGCAAAGGGCAGTATTGCATCAGGTTGGCATTAAGGACCCCTCACTCCCTAGCGAGGTGCGCATTTTTCTTTTGCCCTTCGGCCGAAGTAAAATTTCTGCCTTGCTTACCCACACCCGACCACGTGTTTGATTTCATTTATAACAATTGGGAGAGGAGACAGCCAAGGAACCAATAGTAGAATGACAGGTTGGCCTGCCCTGTCCAACGAGGAATGGCCGCGTCAACTTCGTCAACTATCACTATCAGGAAAGGCAGTTTAGAGAAGAGGAAGAGGAAGCAGGCATCAGGTTCATGCCCTTTGCTCTAGGCGTGTGGAATTGGAGTGGAGAAGAAGTGTCATGGCATCCAGTGCAGTGTTCGGCTTCAGTACAGTGCCCCACAATTCCCCCTTTTATTATTGAGCCGACTGGGCGGCTAAAAACTGGGGTGGAGCTCCTGTCTTAGGTTGTCTCCATCCTTTAGGGGATCTTACCCATCTGTGGGTACCCGCACTGCCAGCGCTTTTTGCTGGGGGGGGGAAGCCCAGAGGACCTGTCTTAGGTTGTTCTCCCTTCAGGAGAATCTTACCCGTCATTAGTCCAAAGGGTCATAGCCATGGTCAGCACTGGCCAGTTGTTGATATTGAACCTGGATGCTCACGAGTTGTATAGCTTCAACTTTCTCTTGGACAAAGGTGATAAGTCTATTGGCAAGACAAGGGCCAAAGGTAGGGTCCTTGCTTTACTTGGATCACTGAAGCCGGCCTATATCAAGTGTGTCTCCACAAGTAGGAGCACCAAAATTGGGTATCCTGGAAGAGATCAGAAGGGGAAAGCTCCTCAGGGGAGGTTGAATTCCCTGGGTATTCATTAAGAGGGCTTTCAGTACTAGGAGGGCAATGTTTGAGATCCCTGGCCAGGATCCAAATTGGCTTGGGTTCATCAGTTGGAAAAACACAGCCAAATCCTTGCCCTGTAGTGATCAGTGGGTCAGGGCCTCTCCGTATCTCCTTGAGAGGGTCTCTCCATCTGACCTTGAGAGTCAGGTATGGCGTGCTGGTGGCCCAATGTTTTTGAAAGGGTGAGAAATGGTCCCCTTTGGAAAAATTTAAAATATTTAGTGTAAATAGGGCCATTTTTAACTGATCATGAGAAGGGAGTGCTCCCTCTTTTTGTTTTATTAGTTGAGACTTAAGGGTGTTATTATGTCTTTCTATTATGGCTTGTCCCTTAGGATTGTGTGGAATTCCCTTGGTGTGGGTAATGTTCCATTGTTGGAAGAAGTTAGCTAGGGATTGACTAATAAAGGAAGGTCCGTAATTGGTTTTTATTTGGTCTGGTAGACCCAGGGTAGTGAAACATTGAAGAAAATGACTGGTGGCATGTTTGGCCTTCTCACGGATGTGTGCAGAGGCCCAGGAAGTGTGGGAGAAGGTATCACAGACATGAAGATGAATTTAAGTTTCCCAAAGGGGGAAAAATGGGTGACATCTCTCTGCCAGAGATTATTGGGCCTTAGGCCCCTGGGGTTAACTCCAGTCCCCTGAAGGGGGGAACTTGTAGGAAAGGGAGGCAGGACTTGCAAGTTTTGATAATCGTTTTTAGGTCTTTTTTTGGAACCTGGGAGAAGTGGTGGTGAAGGCCTCTCCAATTAGTATGGGTAAGATGATGAAAAGAGGTGGCTTCCAAGAGTGTGTAGCACTCAGGAGGAGTGGAAGCAAGGGAATCAGCAAGAGTGTTACCATGGGTCAGGAATCCGGGCAAGCTCTGTCTCTCCCAGGGAATGCCTGCTGGCGTGTGCACACTAGTGCAGCCATGTCCTCCCTACGGGAAGTCTGTAAGGCTGAAGCCAATGCCTGAGTTTGGTGAGAGTGGGTCCCAATGTCTTTAGTGGCTATTATCCATCTCTCCATGGATCGATTCTTAAGACCCGAACAAGCCATTTTATGTTCCTGATTCATTCCTTCCCATACCATCATTTTTACAAAATGATCATGGAGGTCACCTGGAGGGAACTTCCATTTAATGCTCCCTTCAACTCTGTTGATAAACCCAAAGAGGTCGGTTTTTGGTTGATCCCAGCTATCGGGGATTCGGAGGGTCCCTCCTCCAGCTTTTGCCATGCGGCCAGGCCTAAAGCCCAAATTTGATCCTGATAAGGAGGTGGAATGGCCGCTTGTTGGATGCCTGATTAATATTGGTTGGAATTGCCAGTAAGCATTCCAACGGTAATAGGAACCACGGGGTTAGCGCTTTGGTTGCGCTCTGCCTGCTGTTGACATTCCTCTTTGTACAGGGCACACAACTTTACATACAGTGGACCCAGAAGGACTGCATGGGCTAGAGCCCGCCAGTGTGCACTAGTCCCTGGAGGATAGGCTCTGTCCAGGGGGCATTGGGTCCATCTTCAAGGAGGGCCTTTTTTAACTCCTTCAGGTTGCCAGGCTCCCAGGGATACCATGCGGCTGGGCGGTTGGCCCCAGGGTTAACATTGACTGGGAACAACTGACAAGGATCAGAACAGGGTGGGGCTGAGGGAGGTCTCAATTCAGAATAGGGAGGTGAAATCGAGACAGGTCTAAACTGATTAGATGCGGATGTGGTATGCAGTGAGGGCGGGAGAAAAGGGGACCCACTTTTAGTAGGCCATGGGGCCGAGCCAAAAGGATCGAGGGGGGGTCGGAGTATGGGGAACAGGCCTCTCTTCCTCCGAGGGGACATGGTCCTTGTCTTGGTCTAGGTGTTTCTTTTCTTGCACGTGGTCAGGTCAGGGGGGAAAACAGCTCTTAAGGGCAGAGTTGTAGGAAATGCCCAGTGGGGAGGAAGATCCCCAGATTGGACTTGAGCTTTTCTAAGGAGCTGCTCAACCCGGTCCCACGTATCCCAATCAAATAAGTTACTTCCAGGTAGCCAGGGAGCCACCCTAATAAACATGGGCCATGTGGCTTTCACCTGACCATCAGTAAGCTCCAACCCTCTGCTCTTAAGGAGAATTTGCAGGGAATCCAAGGCAGGGTCTATCCTGCTAGCTGATTGACCCATGTTGGAGGTGAGACAATAAAGAAGTCTCAGAGGGGGGGACAAGGAGTACCACAAAAGGATCAGAGAAATAAGGGGTCCTACAGCAAAGAGAAGCCCAAAGATTGGGGCCTAAAAGTGTTGAGGTGAGCCAGAGGGTTCCCCATTGGCTAGCATGGAGAACAGGGGGAAGAGAGAAGGGGCCCTTGGATAAGGATGGCAGACACACTCACCCATACCAAAACTTACTCAATGTCCTGTCGGCGGGGCATGAGAAAATGTTGCTCACATGGGGCACCAGTTGTCGCACCTCGGGCGTCCCAGAGGGTGGGCGGGTTGGCTCGGAGCAGCCGAACCGTCCCCCGGAGCCCAGCAGGAGGGTGAGTGCAGCAGAGCAGGCTTTCCCTGGACTCCCTTCAGTGGGAGCCCCCTCCGCTCGGGCGTGATAATGAGTCAGTAACACGGAGTTGGTGGCAGCTCAAAAATCCGTTTATTACCAAGGCACATGGGTTTTTATAGGGAGAGGAGACAGCCAAGGAACCAATAGTAGAATGACAGGTTGGCCTGTCCTGTCCAACGAGGAATGGCCGCGTCAACTTCATCAACTATCACTATCAGGAAAGGCAGTTTAGAGAAGAGGAAGAGGAAGCAGGCATCAGGTTCGCCCCCTTTGTGCTAGGCGCATGGAATTGGAGCAGAGAAGAAGTGTCACGGCATCCAGTGCAGCGTTCAGCTTCAGTACAGTGCCCCACAATTATGTGTGTGTGTTTTTAAAAGTAGAATCATATTAAGTCTGAGTTAATATTCTGCTTGAATTATTTTCTATGTATATATGAGTATTTGGATTGTGTATCTTTTCTTGCACTATTTCAGCTTTTTCTCAAGATTGTACCAAAAACAGTAGCAGATTTAAAAATTGACAATAATTTTCTTAAAAGTACTTATGAAGGTAATCCTTAAATAACTATAATAATTCTTTTTTTTTTAAAGAGAGGGATAGTGAGAGAGAGACAAACAATCAATTTTTATTTAGTTTTTCACATGGCTTTCATTGCTCTGACACTTAGTTGTGTACGTGGATGCTGGGGTTTGAACCCATGTACTTGCTCATGCCAGTCAAGTGCCATAACCACCGAGCCACCACTCCAGCCTCAACTATAATAATTCTAAATAAGTCAAATATCACCATTTCCTTTATGCTCCAAGTTGTTAAAAGAGTATATAATTTAATTCAATTTTTAAATGACACCATAATATGTCAAAAGCTTTAAATAAAATTTTAAACGTTTTTGCCATTTTCTACCATCACTGAGCATTTTTTTTTTAGAACTTCTTTTGATCTGATAAAATTTAATGAGCTGTCCTTATGAGACTGTCTGGGACAAAGGAAAGATAAAGCCTTGGGCCTTAACCTATAACTTATTGCCAACTAACCCCCCATCAACTCCACTGTTTCAATGGTGTATAGAATGTACATATCCTATTCTTAATCAAATCAAACACAAGAATAAAGTACTGGATAACATCAAAATTTGTACCAAAAAAAATCCTTCAAGAAAATAATTCTCCATCTCAACTGCTCAACTGGGAGATTGCCCTTGCTCTGTTCCCCTTCCCTGATTTCTCTTTTTATTGTGTTGAGAAAAAAAAACTTTGCCTTTCTCTGTTGTCCCAGTTCTTCCTCACTAAGTGGGATGATTCTTGTCCTATCTCCTTCATTTTTCAACCGCTTCACTTTCTTTGGGGACCAGCCTAAATTTCTACTCCTTACTACTGCCTTTCTTGCCCATGAGGCAAAATTCCTTAATTAAAGTTCTGCCTTTGTGTTTGCATCCCTTTGCTCATTTTTTGACTTCTATTTTGACCAGGTCAAAAGTTCCCATCTCCAGGATCACTTACACATGAGATAAGTTGGGGTTTTCGTTATAGTTAGTGAGAACTGTATTTTGAGTTTTTTCTGATATACCATTTTCTTTCTTTTCTTTTTTCTTTAGAAAAAAAATCAAGAGATATTCAAAGAGTTATAGAAAACAGAAAAGTGTAGGTTCCAAGAATTTGAAAAAATTTTATACATACCAAGATTATGTATAAAGGGAAAACACATTTCTTCAGGTGTAGACTCTACAAAGACCAGATTAAAGGGATTACTTAATTGACTTTTTAATTAAAATCTGTGAATATTATGGTCCAAACATTTTCACAATGTTGTTATTACTGTTATTATTTTTATTCCTTTTCCAACCTCTGTTCAGAATATATTTTTTTGGTGTACAACCACTGAACTACACTTTCAGCTCCAAAATAATATTTTTATGACTAAACTCATCAAGAAATTTGTCACTATTTATAACAGATTATATTGCAGAATGTATATGTGACATGATACATTATACTACAAAATGTAAATACTACAAAATAATCAACTTTATTATTTTCATTTTCATTCAGATAAAAGATAATAAATTTATGTGATTAAAACTATGAGCCCATGGAAAGATTTTCTTTTTCTTCATGATCATATATTCCAAAGTCACATTAACTCATTTTAAAATTAAATAAAATCCCATTCATTAAATTTGTTTACTTTTGTCTTGCATTTGGGGTAATAAATTTCAATAGCTCCTTACTTTCATGTCTGTTTGCATCAATTGTTAAAAGCTTCAAGAATTGAGTATTTTGGAGCATCATTTGTCAATTTTGGATAAAATGCAAACCAGTAAACACAATTTTATTGCGTATATTATTAAAATATTTAAATATTCATATAGGCCAGAGCTTCTTCAAAGGTTTATATGGTAGAGCCTTCCCTCTACCATCTCCAAGGGATAGATTTCAAGTCTGTCAGCAAGTGCTTGGAAACTTGCATAGTACCATGTATGGAGCTGTTTTCCTAATTCATACCTATAATAAGGTATAATTTATAAATTATACACAACACAGTTTAACAATAATAAAATAAAAATTATAAAAATATGCTGCCATGAAATTTCTAGCATCTTATTTCTTATACTTAGTGGCCATTATTAAATAAAATAGAGATTATTGAGCACAAACACTGTGACACAATAGTTCCTCTGATAACCAAGATGGCAACTAAGCAACTAACTGGCAGATCACATATACAGAACGGATGCAGTGGATAAAAGGGTGATTCATAAGTGGCATGTCAGGCTTTTATTATGCTTGGAGAACAATTTAAAATTTATGAATTGTTTATTTCTGAAATTCCCTGTGGAGTATTTTTGGAACATAGTTGAACATATGCAATTAAAGTTTCTTGTTGTATTCAGCATGAACATCAGGCTCATTTTATTAAAAAATGTTATGATTTGATGTGAATGTGTGAGTGGATTCTTAGTAACTTTTGCTTCTTGTCAATTGATAGAACATTGCAGATTGTTTGGATATAGTTATGAGTTATAGATTCATCACACAGATTACAAGGTCATTAGAGTTTTGTGAGTTTTCTACATTAATAAAAATTAATATTTATACATGACATTGTGTTTAATAAAATTTAGAATGTGCTTGATCTTTAAAAAATACTGATTTTTTTATCTATATTCATAAAAGTCCTTTAAAATGGCTTACAGTGCATCTTTAGTGAAAAGTACTTTCAAAAATATTACTTTTTTCATAATTTGGATGAAAACATTTTTGGCAGTTAACTGATTTTCTATTTAATACTTTAGGAGCTATTGTTTTAAAAGTGTGAGACTTTAGCAGTCTGCAAGCGTCTTCTTTTCATATTTTTAAAGAGAAAGGGACAGTGAGAGAGAGAGAAAGAGAGAATCAATTTTATGTAGTTTTTATTTCATTTTTGTTGCTCTGGCACTTCATTGCATATGTATGGCTGGGGTATGAATCCATGTCATTTCTCATAGGAGGCAAGCACCTTAACAACTGAGCCACCGCTCCAGCCCTTGCCAGTGTTTTCTTTATTAGTTGAACTCATAGAAGCAAGAATGTTAATTTACTTTTTATGTATACTATAAAATATTTATGAAAATGAACAGAATTAAGTCAGAAGAATTATTTAGCCAAATAAAAAGTTAATCTTCAGAATGAGAGATAAATGCTGGTTCTGTGTCTGCACAGGTAGTGCTATCACTGAGCTCTTCCAGTGTGCACTCACATTTAATTTCTATGATTTCATTAATTCTATAATTCCATACTAACTCCACCTGTCATGCAGATATCACAGCCTAATGCTAACAAATATTTTGGGCAGTTATATATTTAACATGAAGATTCTCACAGAATATAAATCACAAATATTCAATTAAAAGGTACATTCTTTGATTAGCTCTTTACTACCAAATATGTTTAGTAACAGAATTTTAAAGAATTGTTAACAAACAAGAAAATAAGCAATTCTGAACTTGTGGTAGAGAAGAAATCAGAAGTCATATCACAGTAGCTTTCAACCTATTCTTTACATTTATCATGTGATTATTTAGCCTCTATTTTCTATGGTCATAGAGCAATTCCCTAACAAAATGACTCCTGTGTACCAGTGTTGAAGAGAAAAATAGTTTATTATTATTCAATAGTAAATTGTTACAATAATTTTCCCTTTTATCGCAATGGTATATTACTGCAATCATGGTTTAGACAGCATCAATTCATTTTTTTACAGTTCTGGATCTTAGAGGTCCTAAAAATTAAGATGTCAATAGGGCTGCAGACCTTCTGACAGCTCTAGGAAAGTATCTGCTTCATCACTTTTTCTAGCTTCTAAAGGCTGCCAACATCTCTTGTTTTATAGACACACACCTCTGCTTTAGTCATTACCTCTCTCTTGGATTCTGAGTCTTCTCATTACTTTTTTTAAATACCAGAACCTTTAGAATTATGATAGGATCACCCAGATAATCCAGTGTAATCTCCTCAACTAAGAATCCTGAACACATCTATGTATTCCTTTTTATCAGGTAACACGATCACAGGTTCTGGGGATTGAGACTTGAATGTTGTTGGAGGAAGGGTCATTATTCTTCTTACTAAAATACATATCAATTGCTTTGTATGTATATAAGCTAACACTAAGGAAGTAGGTATAAAGTTAGGGAAAGAGCCTTACAAAATTTGCCCAGCAACACAGAAGCAATGATAAATTTTTGTACCCCCTTTGAAGACAAAGAAATATATCTTCAGACTGCTTCTTTTATATTTCATGAGGAAAATTGAGCTAAATTAGGTGGTATATTTCTACACATCTAGAGAATTTGGGTTTTTTTGCAAATTTGGAATTATTACTCCATTGTATAAGGTAGAGAAAAAGATTAAGTCCTGGAAAAATTCATCATTGTTTTATGCATTAAGGTAAAAACTCAGACTTATTACAACCCCACAGAAACATTCTAATGAAAAGGGAAAAGAGTATGTATGTCAAAGAGAAATTGTATCTGGTGGAGCCAAACAGGTGATAAAGAATTCCCTCAAGATCATTTTAATAAGGGAGAAAGGCTGAATTCAATCCTTCTGAAACAAAAGTTGGTAGAGCTTTTCAGTGTTGGGGTGAACTGTTGGAAAAGTTCGGGATTTTAATAGGGATGAGGCTTGTGAAAGCAATTAGATCAACTGTGCTTGCTAATTGTTGCTTATTAAAGTGATACTTGTGCATTTCCACAAAGAATGGGGGAGAGGGGTGCCATCTTTCTGGAACATTACATTTCAAACATGCTTCTCAGGTCCATAGGAAACACTCTCAGGTTATATAAATGGTCAAGAGGCTGGGGGAAGATTTATATCTCAAAGGGGAGAAAAAGAATTTACAAAATTTAACTTAATAATAAATGCTCTTCAGAAAAAGGGTCAAGGACCTAGACTTAGGAAGAAATGTTTAATATTAGTCATTCTGAGAGAAACATTAAGGAAGCATTAAGGAAAATAGTTTATTTCCATTTACAAATGAAGTAATACATTTTTATTTTAGCTACAATGACACTGCAAGTTTCCATCTTTCTTGCTGACTTCACGGACTTGGACCTTAGCTCTAGTCAGGTCAACAAGTAACTTTCGATGACAATAATGATTAAATGTTTCCTACCATGCTGGATGGTATTAACTGCATTTAGTTCTTTCTACCTAAGAACATTTCATTTTTTCAGTGAATAAGGATCCTGCTTGCAGCCCTTGAAAGAAGGTTTTAGTTATAGTTATGACTTAATATTAGGGTCCCCCCACCTCAATTCATATGTCAAAATCCTACTCCCAATGTAATAGTATTATGGGAAGGGACTTAAGGGTAGTTAAGTAGATGAAGCCATAACAGTAGAAACCCAAATAATAGGACTATTGTTCTATTTAAGAGACCTCAGAGTTGCTCCCTGACCCTTTCCACCATGCAAAGTTACAGAGAAAAGATGGTGATCTAGAAAGTGAGCTCTTACCAGATATTGAGCTTACCAGTGTCTTGATCTTGAAATACCAAGTTTCCAGCACTGTGAGAACTAAGCTTCTGTTTCTATGTACCACCCAATATGAAGTTGAAGCCCAACTTCATTACAGATAGCTAATTGAGCCACAGTCTATCCAAGAGAAGAGGGGATAGTTACTAATGACAGTCTTTAAAATTTATCCATGTATTAAAATAAGGATACGATTCACTGAATTTGAATCTAAAACTTTATCAGACAAGACCATAATAGAAGTTTGAAACACAATGCAAACCCACCCTGCTTAAATTAAAGCAACTTTGGATAGTGTGTCATAAAAGAAGCCATTTTTGATATAAATTCTGAACCAGGAAGAATAATTGGGTAGCAGGACTAAACTAAATATTCCTTCAACAAGAAGGCAAATATTGACTTCAGGTAATCACAGGGATCACTGTAAGGCACCTTACTGCAGAAAATTATGGAAATGTCAACAGTTCTGATAAAGTTAAAATTAAAAGTTTTCTTTTTCTAAAGATGATATACACCCAGAAGATTGATGCTTGGGGATGCAATGTAAAGTTGAAATTGGATCCAGAAAAGAGAATCATTAGAAAAAAAATATTTCTAAGGATAAAGAATGGATGAAAACTCATTTTTAACCAGATATTTGATAGATATAATCAGAAACAATCCTAGAATTGGTGATGCTCTGCATATAAAAGTGGGCAATGAAAAATGCAAATATTTTGGGAATGAAAATATTAATCTGGAATAAACCAAATCTTAGTGAGTGAGAACATTCAAATATGTAAAATATTCCAAGTAATGCTTTCCTAATTTATTTTCCATTTTTTCTTGAATGAAAATAAAGTGGCTGCTGAATAAGGGTTTTTCAATATAAACAGGTAAATTATTAGGCAATGATTCACAAAATCTTTCTATAAAATTTGCTTGAATTGTTAGCATGGTAATGTAAATGTTGGATTTTTAAGATAATCTGTTTATGTAAATGTATCTGGGGGTCTATATTCATGCAGACAAGTTCAGAAATACCAAATGCTTTTCAACGTTTGACATTTGTAATGTATGTCCAATGTTCTTTTCAATGCTACTTAGTAATTTGTTCTTTCAAAAATATTGCTTTTGAATATACACACATAATACACAGGAAAACTTTAACACTAAATCATTTTATCATTTAGATATGATCGGTAATAAAAAGATAAATTAATATTTGTACTTTAATGTTTTCTTGTGTTCACTGCAAAGCAATTTGAAGAATAAACCATTCAAACATGCAAGGTGAATTTAAATGGAAAAAGAATAGACATAGCCATAACATGCCTTATGGGTTTTAGAAGATAGAACTTTGTGCAGGAATTTTCTTTATCTTCTATAAGTAGAAAGAGAAAGTCATCTTGGGGCATGTCCTTTTTGTTCTCCTAAGAAGTCCTGTGATTATTACCTTTTATTCATGCAAAGATTAAGCCAGGAGGCACATTTGCACAGGGTCAGGGTATGGAATTGTGTCCAGACAAAAGCAGCCCTTTACTAAAGCTCTCTGCTGCAGAGCTATCACAAAGGATGCTGGGACAGCCTGCATGAAGACCAGGTAGCTGCCTGGGAGGATAGGGTGCTGTACACGTGCTCCTTCACCCCATAGTTCACACTGTGTTGGAACCTCTCAAGTGAGTTGAGGAGTCTGGAGGCAAGAACAGACATAGGAAAAATCCATCATTGTTAACAATTCTTTGCCTGCAAATGGGTCCTTTACCCTCAGAATTGTGGAACTAACAGCAAGAAAAAATGCTGATTGTAGTGGAGGAAGAACAGGCAAAGAATAAGAAAAGCAGGGAGAAAGGCTTACAGATCATCTTCTCAGCCTGGTCGGTGAGGTCAGAGGTTATAAATATAAGGTAAAAGGATTGACGGGGAGATTCAAGATGGCCATCTGAAGAGAGAAGGCTTCGCCAGTGGCTCCAAGACTGGATGGAAAATCTCCAGTTCATTTCCAGTGTTTTGAGGTGCATTTAGGGGACTAGCCTGTTGAAACCCCAGTCCTAATTTGCTCAGTGAATTTGAGGAGCAGCAACTGGGGAGAAACAAATGGAGAAAAAGTGGGATTTTTCATCTCAGCTGGGATGTGTCATGGCCCTCATTGTTCACATTCTGCCTGGGAGTGGGGGTGGAGTCTAGCAGCCGGTGAACGCGTTGCCATGGAGAAGCCTCTGTGCTTTAAAGATAGCGCTATGATTGTTCAACAAATAAATTTCTCAATAAAAAAAGAAAAAATAAATAAAAATTAACTTTCATAAAAAAAAAAAAAAAGATAGTGCTATTGCAAAGTCACACTCCACCTGGCGGTGAGATCAGTGTATGGAAGCTACCTACAGACAAGCCTAGTGGAGCAGGCTGCCCCGCGGCAGAGTTGGCTGCATGTGAGCCGAGCAGCCTCCATCTTTAATGCCCTTGGAGGCTTCCACTCTCCCAACCAGGGCCTGCTCTCTCTGGAACTGCAAAGCAATCTCTGAAAACTGCATCTGGAGTCGGCCACAGACCACAGGCTGAATCGGGAAGAGAAGGCTTGGGACAGGCCCTATCTCCACGTTGCGTAGAGGGTTTGGATTTGTGGAGTAAAGGGGAGCATTGCTTAACCCTAGCCACTCCACCCCACCAGAAGGATCACATTATAATTAAGCCCGCTGAATCCTTTGCGCAGCACAAATATCACAGGAGTCAGTTTTGGCAACCACTGGCAGAGGGTTTCAGATCCCTGGCTCTGAAACCCAGAGAGACAGTGAACAACTCCTCCCAAAGGGATCAGATACACTCTTACTGACTATAGTTCCAAGTTTTTATTATTGAGAACTTTTTATTTTTCATCCCCCTTTTTAATGTTTATATATATATATAATTATTTTTAGGTTTTTTTGAGTTTTTTTTTTCTTTCTTCATTTCTCTCTTGTTCTTGATGTATATTAATGTGATAACTGGAAAAGATTCTTGGGTCATGGCCATATAAAAATACTAGCTGTTTTTGTTTCCACTGCTCTTTTAATTTCTGGGGAGTGTTATCTCCCCCATTTCTTTTTTATTTTTTTCTTCTTTAAAAATATTTTTTTGTTTTGATTGCTTGTTTTTATAGTTCTTTCTCGTTTTCTAGTTTTCTCTCTGTTGTCTCACTTATTCCCTCTTTTCTATCCTGTCTATCCTTGTCTTCCTTCCTGAGAAGAGGGATATTCTGGTCAGTGCACATAGTATTTGATGTATATTGTGCCTGACAAGCATAATTCACCACGGCGAATTTCTTCCCTTAAGTGATCACCCAAATCTTAGTTATAAATCTTGTACCCTTCCTATATTAGGCCACAGCTATCTTAGCTTCCCTTCGGATCCATATTTTCTTTTCTTCTTTTTTCTTTTTTAAAAATTTCTTTTCTTTTCTCTTTTATTCTTTCTATCAAGTTATTTTTCTTTCTACAGCAAATCCTTTACCTCCTCCACTTTCTCACTGCCTATAATTGATCTATGTAAACTCCTCTCTAAATTTCACTTGCATTACCCTCCCTCTCTGACTCCCAATTAGTTAACACTCTTTAACCCCCACCCCACTATTAGGGCTGCATAATGATTAGTGCTGTGATTACTGCTGTGATTGTCAATCTGAATACCACTTGTTTCTTCTTGAAGTCTGACATATGTGATAGTTAAATACTAGTGTTGCCAAAAATATTGCTTATCACTACCACTAGTTTTATAGGCTGAATTCAAAAGTTTATTATAGTGTGTTCTAAATAATGAATTTACTACTGTTTAGTGTAAGCTTTGGTTGTACATACTGACGATTTTCTATTAGTGCATGAGGTGTTAGATATATGCAAGTGTAACTAACAGTTCATAGTAAAGGGGGTAGACTTCTGAAATCAACTTTCCTGACAACACCCCATCCCAAGAATGGGACTGGATATTATTTGAAATCCAACAGCTTAGTCCTTAAGAATAAAGAACTGCCAAATCTTACATTGCTTCCACAAAGGGTTCTCCAGTCAAATAAGCAAGAAGAATCTCTTCAGACATGAGAAAATAAGCTCAAAAAGATACACATCAATCCAATAACTCCCCTTGTAAGGGGGCTATGGCTGGGGACCAGGATGAAAATCTAGAACAATTTATCAATGAGGTGATAATAAAAAGGAACAACAAATTAAAAGAAGAGATAATGAAGGGAATAAATGAGAAAACTCAGGAGTTGAGAAACTCTATCATTAAAGAAATTCATTCTCTCAAAATGGAAGTATCAGATCTAAAATCTGCAGTCAATGACATGAGAGGGACCTTGGAAGAATTTAATAGTAGACTAACTACAGTAGAAAATAGAACCTTTGCTATTGAAGAAAGACTGACAATGAGGACAGGCTGACCAAGCTAGAGCACACAGATGACAAAAAGGAAAATAACTGAGAGAACACATGACCAGAATTTTTAAAATGTCTGGGATGAAATGAGAAGAAACAATCTGAGAGTAATTGGTATACAGGAAGAAATTGAGAAACACACAAATGGTATGAGGAACATCCTCAAAGAAATTGTGAAAGAAAACTTTTCTCATATAAAAGTAGTATAAGACATGCTCATCCAGGAAGCTTACAGGACACCCAATAGGCCTAATCAAAGGAGAAACTCACCAAGACACATCATATTCAAAATGTACAACAGGGATACCAAGGAAACAATATTAAAAGCAGTAAAGGAGAAACACCAAATCACATTTAAAGGTAAACCAATAATAATTTTTGTGACTTTTCAACCCTGATTCTGGAGCCAAGAAGGTCTTGGAAAGATATCTTTCAACATTTGAATGAACACAACATGCAACCAAGAATTCTATACCCTGCAAAACTCAGCGTCAAATTTGGTGGAGAAATAAGAACTTTTCATGATAAGACAAAACTGGCAGCATTCGTAAACAAAAAACCTGCCACACAAAGAATTATCAAGGAAACGCTCCAAAAAGAAGAACAAGTAATTGATACCCAGAACCCACAAACTGAAGAAATTCAGTGAAGGTATCACCCACCAAGAACTAACCAAGGCAACCACAGAGCTAGCTAAATACGATGCAATGACTATGAACCAATTATACACTTCTATTTTAACACTGAATGTGAATGGTTTAAATGCACCACTCAAAAGACACAGACTTGCAGACTGGATCAAAAAAAAAATTCAACAATATGCTGCTTACAAGAAACTCACCTAACAGGCAATGACATCCACAGATTAAGGGTGAAAGGTTGGAAAAAAATTTACCATGCATACAATCAAGAAAGCAAGCCAATGTCACTATACTTATATTTGACAAAGTAAATTTCAAGCATAAATCAATCAAAAGAGATAAAGATGGCCACTACTTAGTACTAAAAGGAACCCTTCAACAGGAAGAAATATCCGTAGTTAATATTTATTCTCCAAACAACAGTGCACAAAAATATATGAATAAATGACTTCATCACATCAAACCACTCCTGGACCTGAACACAATATTGCTGGGAGACTTCAACACTGCATTGACACCATTAGACAGATCATCAAAACAAAAAATCAATAAAGAAATCACCAGCCTAAATAATTCCATAAATCAAATGGACTTAATAGACATATATAGAATTTTCCATCCCAAGTTAGCAGAATACACCTTCTTCTCTGCAACACATGGATCCTTTTCCAAAATAGATTATATTCTGGTTCATAAAGATAACAGCAAATATAAAAAAGTAGACATTATCCCATGTGTCCTTTCAGACCACAATGCTGTGACCCTAGCGACCAACAGTAACAATCATAAAAAAGTACACATATTCATGGAGATTAAATAATACTCTATTAAATAAAGAATGGATCCAAGAAAACATGAGAGAAGAAATCCAAAAATACTTGGAAGAGAATGAAAATGAAGACACATATATCAAAACTGCTTGGACAGCATTAAAGCTTTCCTAAGGGGAAAATTTATAGAACTGAGTGCCCACATTAAAAATGAAGAGAAATCCCAAATAAATAAGCTTATGCTTCATCTCAAAGCCCTTCAAAAGGAGGAACAATCTAACCCCAAAGCCAGCAGAAGACAGGAAATAATCAAGATAAGATCTGAAATCAATGAAATAGAGAACAAAATAACAATAAAAAGAATTGATGAAACAAAGAGCTGGTGTTTTGAAAATATAAACAAGATCAATAGACCCCTAGGGAATCTAACCAAAAGAAGGAGAGAAATGAAGTAAATCAATAAAATCTCCACTGAAAAGGGAGTGATCACCACCGACCCCATGGAAATCCAACAAATTATAAGATCATATTTTGAAAACTTATTCTCCTCCATATTAAATAATTGGAAGAAATGGATAAATTTCTAGGCACATACAACATCCCTAAATTGACACAGGATGATACTGAATTCCTAACAACTCAGTCACAGGCACTGAAATCCATAGTGTTATTAAAAGTCTATCAAAGAATAAAAGCCCAGGACCTGATGGCTTCTCTTCTGATTTTTACCACACTTTTGAGGAGGAACTAACACCTCTCATTATTAAGTAATTTGAAGAAATTGAAAAGAAGGTAACCCTCCCATCCATTTTTATGAAGCAACCATAACTCTGATACCAAAACCGGACAAGAATGCATCAAAAAAAGAAAACTACAGACCAACATCCCTAATGAACCTGGATGCAAAAATCCTTAATAAAGTCCTACCAAACCATATTCAAAAACTTATAAAGAAGATAATCCATCATGATCAAGTGGGTTTCATCCCAGGTATGCAGGGCTGGTTCAACATATGCAAAACAAATAATGTAATTCACCACTTAAAACAGAATCAAGGTCAAAAACCATATGATCATCTGAATGGATAGAGAAAAGTCTTTTGATAAAGCCTTTTGATAAAATCCAGCACCCTTTTATGCTCAAAACTCTAAAGAAAATAGAGATCAAAGGAACATTTCTAAACTATGTAAAGGCTACATAGCTAAACCCTCAACTTGTATAATACTAATCGGAAAAAAGCTGAAAGCATTTCCACTAAACTCGGAAACAAGACAAGGCTGTGTGCTCTCACCACTTTTATTCAATATTGTTTTTGAGACCCTAGCTGGAGCAATTAGGCAAGAAAAAGAAATAAAAGGGATAAAAATATGGAGAGAGGAAGTCAAAATCTCCCTTTTTGGTGATGACATGATCCTGTATCTGGAAGATCCGAAACACTCCATCAGTAAACTGCTTGAACTTATAAACAGATTTAGCAATGTGGCAGGATACAAGATCAACACCCATAAATCAATGGCTTTCCTATACACTAATAATAATTGGACTGATGAAGAAATCAAGAAATCAGGCCCATTCACAGTATCTTCAAAAAGATTAAACTACTGGGGAATTAACCTTACAGGGAAATCAAAGATCTCTACAACAAAAATTATTGGTCATTAAAGAATGAAATCCAAGATGACCTAAGAAAATGGAAAGATGTTCCATGCTCTTGGTTAGGCAGAATTAATATAATAAAAATGGCCATTCTACCAAAAGTTCTATATAGATTTAATGACATCACAATTAACATACCTATGTCATTCTTTACAGACACAGAAAAAAACAATTCTCAAATTCATTTGGAACAATAAGAAGCCTAGAATTGCCAAAACAATACTAAGCAAGAAAGACAAATCAGGTGGTTTTGCCATACCAAAACTAAAACTATACTATAGAGCTGTAGTAACAACGACAGCATGGTACTTGTATCAAGATAGGAAAGAAGACCAATAGAATAGAAGACCCTGAAACAAATCCTCAAATCCTTAAACATCTGATTTTTGACATAGGGGGGGAAATATTACATGGATAAGGGACAGCCTTTTCAACAAATGGTGCTGGACAAACAGGTCAGTCACTTGCAAAAAGTTGAAATTAGACCCATATCTTTCTCCTTGCATGAGAATCAAATCAAAATGGATCAAGGAGGTAGGAATTAAACCAGATACCTTGCAGCTGATGGAAGACAAATTAGGACCAACACTTCAGCATTTGGGAATAGGCAAAGACTTTCTCAAAATATCTCCTAAGTGAAGGAAGTAAACTCAAAAATTAGTGATTGGGATGCCGAAAGTCTAAAGGAAATAATCAAAGAGTCAAGAGTTTACCTACAGAATTGGAGAGAATCATGGGCTGTGATGCCTCTGACAGTGGCCTCATATCCAGAATGTACAAAATCCTCAAAAACCCCAACTACAAAAACACAAACAAACTAATTAATAAATGGACCAAAGAGCTAAAAAGAAACTTCTCAACAGAGGACATTGATCAAGCCAATGAATACATGAGAAAATGCTCCAAATCACTAGTAATCAGAGAAATGCAAATGAAAACTACATTATTGCCTCGGGCCAGTCAGAATGGCAAAAATGAAGAAAATAAATAATAACAGATGCTGGAGGGGCTGTGGAGAGATAGGCACACTAACACACTGTTGGTGGAGCTGCAGACTGGAACAGCCCCTCTGGAAAGCAGTGTGGAGAAACCTCAAAAGACTAGGGATGAGCCCACCATCTGATCCTGCTATTCCTGTCCTGGGTTTTTTTTCCAGGGGATTTAAAATCAGCAAGTTACAGGGACATAGCAATATCTATGTTCATAGCAGCTCAATTTACTATTGCTAGATTATGGAAACAACCCAGATGTCCCTCACTAGATGAATGGATCTAAAAACTGTGGTACATATATAGCATGAAATTTGACACAGCAATTAGAAACAATGATATTGCAGCCTTTGAAGGTAAATGGATGGCTAAAGAAGAAATTATGCTTAGCAAAATGAGCATAACCGAGAGAACCAATGGTCAAATGTGTTCACTCATCTCTACAGGTTAGAGCTAGACTCTGGCCATTGAGAAAGGAGGTCTATTATCATGTTTTAAATCCAGATAAGGTGTAATGTCATACAACCTAAGGCATTTGTAGAATAAATTGGGAAGGAGTGGGGAGGTTAAGGGTGGGTAATGGGGGGGGTCTTGGGTTACATCTAATTTTCAGAATTTATATATATATTATTTCGTTAGAAGCTTGTTTGATTGTTCAACAAATAAATTTCTGAATAAAATTTTAAAAATCCAAAAACAAAAGTATTGAGGGGTAGCATAGGTTGATAGAAGGGAGGAATACTCATGCCTATTCTAGGAATGGGAAGAGATTTTCCAGGTATTTGAGCGCTGCCCCTTTTCACTTCTTTTACTGCTCTTTCAGGCTGTCCTGGCAATTGTCAACTGTCATGATGCTGGTAGGTGTCATTGATCATGCAGTTAGGATCATAATGATGTTCCAGGTTGTCTGGTGATCACTCCAGCAGCCATCTGAGATCCAACCAGTTTTATCTAACTTATCTAAAGAGGAACTTCTGGCCTTCCACTATCCTGTTCTACAAGACAAACAAGCTTAAAATGAGGGAGAAATTCAGCTAGGTGATGCACGCAGGACAAGATTCAGGCAGGATAGTATCATGAATATGATGGCCTCTGGCTGACATTTAGGATTAATATAATGGATTAAATTTCATAGGAAAGGGCTGGTTTTAGCAACACTTTTTGCTAAGGATGACCATAAGGTTTGAGGAAATGTAAGAATTATTCATAGAATGTATGTGGGCTGCTGTGTGCATATGAACCAATGGGCTTGCAAGTGATTTTGACCAAGCAGAAAATCACATCAGAGAGCAAGAGTACAACACCAAGGACAGGGTCAGTGGACAAACTTGTTAATTAGGTTACTGAGAAACAGAAACTCTCTCAATTAAAGAAGTAGCTTTAATTTTAGTTGGATATTATAAAAGCCTTAAAGATTCTGGTCAGTTAAAAGTGGCATTTAATATAAAATAAATTATTGTTAAAAGTTGGGGTAGGGTAGAAGAAGGTAAAAAATGCTAAAGTAGAAGACAAGGCAAAGATGGGCTTTACATTTTGTTATGAAATTTTCACTGCATGGAAATGTGAGGAGGTCTCCAAGAGGGGAGAAAGACCTCTGCATGGACTTTCTAGATTTTTAACTACATTACTGAAAATAATTTAAGGTTGCATCAGCCATGAGAAATGGAGGAAGAGATTAGAAATGGACAATGCACTAGAGAATAGGAGTGTGAATTATCTGAGACGGACATCTTGGTTTGGAATTTTAACATTTAGAGAGGGACAGTAGCTAGAGGGATGAGCTAGAGGAAGAGTCAGGGCAGGATTATGCAAGTTCACCAATTTTCTGTACACTTAGGTGTTGCTTTCACATTCTCTAATCATGCTGCTTCCTACACAGTATGTCTCCTTAGCATCTTCAATCACTTTTAGGGGTGTGCATCTTATTATTACAGTGAGGCTAGGGTCCTTTCTAAGTCACCAGAGTACTTAACATGAATACCCCCTAAAGGAGTAGTTCCTCCTGGTGCAGGTCATTTTGCAGTTTTGTTGCTTTTGTGTAGTTGGTAAACTTAAGGCAGGAATGTAGATGCTAATGAGGCAGGGAAACAAAGTCTGGCTATCAGTGCAGATGGAATGATAATGGTCTATGACTAGGAAATTGACTAAGGGTGGCCCAGATACAAACATCTGCTAAATGAGTTTATGTGCTTAGGCTCCCTCAAAAGGACTTTTAGGGGAAGTATGTTACATCTTTTTCTTTTCTTTTCTTTCTTTCGTGTGTGTCTCTGTGTGTGTGTGTGTGCACGCACTTTGGTGTCAAAGTTCAAAAGCTGGCAACCACCTTTCCCATGGTTAGTCAAGGCCTACTACACTCTGGTTCAGTATCCTGACCCAAGGTCAAGGGCAGTAACTTGTGTTGACATATCATATCTGCTGATCTCACCTGTTGGCAATATGCCTTCTTTGTTTGAGCTGTACCCAGAAAAGGCCTACTTCTAGAAAGTGGTAAAGGGGGAAGGGTCCTCTCGATGATATAAAGGGATAGACTCTATGTTAGCAGAGGGACCTTGTTTCCCTTCTCCCCTTGGGGAGAAATCTGTTCTCCCTTTCCTTTTCTTAGATAAGCCTGTTTACTCACACTGCTACCTTTATTTTCCTTAATAAAATTGTTAACTATGCTTGCCTTGGTGTTCTGCCTTGTTCATTCTTCAACTGTGGAACAAGAACTCATCCCTAATATCAGCAGAGTATCACTAGGACATGGGTGCATTACTCAAGAGTTTATCCGCATTCCAGGCTTACGAGCATCTCTCTTCTGAAATTGAGTGTTTTCTCTGTATCCCTAAATTCCTATCCCAGAATGATTTAAGACCATTGGACTGCTCACAAGTAATGTATATTTTAAATTCATGCTATAAACTTTTTTCCCATAAGCATGCTACCAGGCAAAATGACACAGTGAAAGTCTATTTCAGACTGAATTCTTTCACACATACAAACATTTATCTGCAAAAATCAAGGTAATGACTACAGAAGCTGCTTTGCAAGCTTGATAAAAAACTAGTTTTCTAGCACTATAGCACTCTTAATAGGACTCATCCAGTAAACCTAGTGGCAACTTTCAGACCCCTACCAGCTTCAGTCATCTGTAGGTGGGAGGTGGGATGCCAGTATCTAGGTTGTCATTCCCTGAGGAAGTAATTTGCAATTGTTTCAAAAGCCAGCAGTTCATTGTCTGAACTAAAAGATTTTAAAGCTCATCACAAAATATCAGATAAACAATCAAATGACTAAGCATGTATAATAAAACAGATTTTTATTTTTATTTTGTATTATTCTCTAGAGTTTTGAGCATAAATGGGTGCTGTACTTTATTGAAGGCTTTTTGTGCATAAATTAAGATGATCTTATGGTTTTTGTCCTTAATTCTTTTTAATTGATGAATCATGTTTATTCATTTGCATTTGTTGAATCAGCCTTCCATACCTGCAATGAAGCCCACTTGATCATGGTGAATTACCTTCTTGACCTGTTTTTGAGTGCGGTTTTCTAGAACCTTACTAAGGATTTTTGCATTGATGTTCATCAGGAATACTGTTCTACAGTTTTTGTTTTTTTGTTGTGTCTTTATTGTATTATGGTATCAGACTTATAGTTGCCTCATAAAAAATGTTTGGGAGAGTTCCCTCCTTTTTAATGTCTTGGAGTAGCTCAACAAGGAGAGGTGTTAGCTCCTCCTCATAGGTGTGGTAAAACTCAGCAGGGAATCCATCTTGTCCTTGGCATTTCTTCTATGGAAGGCTTTTTCTTTTCTTTCTTTCTTTTTTTTTTTTGACTATCACATTATTTTTTTTAATTCAGAAATTTATTTGTTGAACAGTCAAACAAGCTTGTAATGAAATCATATAATATGTATAAATTCTTTTAACAGTTATGGCTTTTATTGGCCTGTTTAGGATTTCTATATTGTCCTGCATCAATGTTGGGAGGTTGTATGTGTCTCAAAAATTGTCCATGTCTTCCAGATTATCTAATTAAAGCAGTATAGTTTTTCAAAATATGTTCTAATAATCTGTTGGATTTCCGTGGTTCAATGGTAATTGCTCCCTTTTCTTTGGTGATTTTGTTGATTTGCTTCATTTTTTGCCTTCTTTTAGTGAGATTGGCTAGGGCGTTTGTCAATTTTATTTATTTTTTGAAGAACCAGCTCTTTGTTTCATTGATTCTTTTTGTTGTTCTTTTGTTCTCAATTTCATTGTTTTCAGCTCTGATTTTTATTATTTCCTGTAATCTGGTGAGTTTGGGCTTCAATTGTTCTTCCTTTTGTTGGGATTTGAGATGAAGCATAAGCTTATTTATTTGGGATCTCTCCTGATTTTTAATGTAGGCACTTGGTGATATAAATTTTTTGCTTAAGAATTCTTCCATGCTTTCCCAAAGGTTTCAATATGTTGTGTCTTCATTCTCATTCTCCTCCAAGAATTTCTTGATTTCTGCTCTCACGTCTTCTTGAATCCATTCTTCATTTAATTGGGTACTATTATTCAATCTCCATGTATATGTTTGCTTTCTGTTATAATTTTTGCTGTTAATTATGAGGGTCACAGCATCATGGTATGATAGAATACATGGGATATTATCTATGTTTTTATATTTTCTGAGATTTCCTTTGTGAACTAAACTATGATCTATTTTGGAGGATACATGCATTGCTAAGAAGATGGTATATTCAGCCAATTTTGGATGCAATATTCCATAGATGGTTGTTAAGTCCATTTGACTTATTGAATTGTGTAGGTTGTTTTTGCTTTGATGATCTGTCTATTCACCAATAGAAGAATATTAAAGTCTCCAAATATTATCGTGTTGAGATCCATCCACAAGTGATTTAATGTCATGGAGTAGTTTTTCCACATAGTTGGGAGTGTTGGTGTTTGGAGAATATATATTTACCATGATTACATCTTCCTGTTGTATTGTTCTCTTTACTAGATGTAGTGGCCTTCTTTATCTCTTTTGATTACTTTATGTTTGACATCTACTCTTTGCAGATATAAGTATTGCAATACCAGCTTGCTTTCTTGGACCATACACCTGGTAAGTTTTTTCTGTCGTTTCATCTTCAATCTGTGAATATCATTGGTTGTAAGGTGAGTATCCTGTAAGCAGTATATTGTTGGATTTAGTTTTTTTGATCCAGTCTGCTAATCTGTGTATTTTGAGTGGTGCTTTGAGACCATTCACATTCACTGTAAGGAAGTATGTGGTTGTGATTCATAGTCATTGCGTTTTTATTAGTCAGTTCTTTGCTGTCTTGGTTGTCTGTTGATAGACATTGAATTTCATCTGTTTGTGGATATTGAGGAATGTTTGCTTGCTCTCCTATCTGGAGTTTATCTTTGAGGATTCTTTGTAAGGCTAGTTTTCTGTTCATGAATGCCGCATATTTGATCTTATCATGAAAAGTTCTTATTTCCCCTTCAAATTTGAAGCTGTTTTGCTGGATACAGTATTCTTGGCTACAGGTTGTGGTTATTCAAATGTTGTAAGCTCTACTTCCATAATCTTCTTGCTTCTAGCATCTGAGCCAAAAAGTCAGACGTGATCTTTTTTGATTTCCCTCTGAATGTGATTTGGCATTTCTCTCTTGCAGCTTTTAATATTCTTTCCTTGATTTCCCTTTTGTACATTTTGAATATGGTGTGTCTTGATGAGGTTCCTATTTGATTAGGCCTATTGGATGTCCTATATATATGGTTCCTGGATGAACATTTATAATTCAGTTTTGATATGGGAAAATTTTCTTTAACTATTTCATTGAAAATTTTATTTTGTTTCTTTGTATTTCAATGTCTTCTTGTATCCCAATTTCTCTTAAATGGTTTCTTCTGGTTTCATCCCAGACATTTTGAAAATTGTGTTCATCCTGTGTGAGCTTTTGTTCTTTCCTATCATCCATGTGCTCAAGCTTACTCAGTCTATCCTCATTGTTGTATGTTCTTTCTTCTAGAGCTGAGCTTCTGTTTTCCGTTGAATTTAGTCTATATTAAATTCTTCCATTTTTCCTTGAGTAACTGAAGATTTCAGTTCTGTAAGTTCCTTTTTCAGCATGTCTATTTTTTTGATAATAGTTTTTCATATCTTGAGTTTTCTCATTTAGTGTTTTCATTAAATCTTCTTTTAGTTTATTGTTTCTTTCAGTAATCAGATTGTTGACAAATTATTTTCTAGGTTTTCATTCCACTCCCTATCTGTGAGCTCTTTGTTAGAGGTGTTGTGGGTTTGAAATGAACCATTTCTAGTTTGATTCTTCATTTTTTAAAAGCTTCTTCTGGATCTCCAAATTGAGTTACCTGGTGGTGTCCTGGGTGTTTGCCGGGCCCATGGGTTTCTGGGGCACTTGCTGGACCTGGGTCAAAAGGGGCCTGCACCAGCATGTCTTGCATGAGGTGGATGGGGACTGCTTCAGGTGTGGTGCTCCTCAGGAATGCCCTGGATGCATGGCTAGCCAGACCAGAAGAGGCTTTGGCCAGTGTGCCCAGGGTGGGGGTGGGGGATTCTCTGGCTGTGGTCTTACCCGAGGCTGACCCGGGTACTTGTTGGGCCTGGGCCAGAATAGGCCTGGACCAACATGTCAGGCACTCAAGTGGGAGGGGGCTGCCATAGCTGGGGTTGCTCCTCAGGGCTGTCCTGATTGAGTGGTGGGCAGGACCAGAGGAGGCATGTTTAATTTTTAAGAATTCTGCAGACTAAGTCTTATGTTCCAGGTTCTGTATGCTACCTCTGAATTTTTCTGTATGTTTGTTAAAGTTCAATACAGAATTAAAATTTGTGTTGTGTGGTTTTCTTCTTATGCTTATTGATTGTTTGAGTGGAATATGAGCTGTTTTCATAGCCAATTTTATTAAATTCAGTTTTAAAACCCTCTTTATTTTGAAATGAGGAAAAATGAACTAGTGGTCCTAACAATTGAATGATTTAACCAATTTAGATATATTTAATATTTCTATTTATTTTTCAGTCATTTCAATTGTATTTATCTGATAAATTATATAATTATGTAAATTTTCAAGTTTATTAATTAAAATATTAGACTTATGAAAGTATTTAACCACCATAATATTACTTTTTCCATTGTGTTTGTGCTTTTCTTCAATCAGTTTTACTAGAAACTTTTTGAGTTTTTTAAAAGAGAGGGACAGTGAGAGAGAGGAAAAGAGAGAATCAATTTTATTTAGCTTTTCATGTGGCTTTCGTTGCTCCTAGACTTCATTGTGTAAGTGGTACTGGGATTTGAACTTGAGTTCTTGTGCATGCCAGGAAATCCTCATAACCACTGAGACTCTGCTCCAGCCCCTTAGTTTGTTTATTAAGGTACAGATTAGGTAAGAGATATGGTTATTATTTCTCTTATTGCTTTGTGTTTTTTTCTTAATAAGCCTGATTTTTAAGTTTTTTTTTCTTTTTTTGGAAAGGGATTCAGGTTACTATATTTATTTCTGTGTTTGTTGAATCTGTGTGTCTCCTGTGTTGCTTCAAAATGCATTTATGGTTGTGGTTTTCTTTTTAGTAATTGCAAGCTTCTTATTCGAAGATTGAGATTATTCTGTCTGTGCTTAACTTTAAATAAAAAAATACTAATTTTTGTATAGTTTAAGTTCAACATGGTTTACATTTGTCAACAGGCTTACTCATTTTTTTCTAGCCAACATCCTTACTCAAAAACACATCTATTAGGTTGGTGAGGAGCTCAGCGGTTGGGAGTGCTTGTCTTGCATGCATGAGGAACCAGGTTCAAATACCAGCACCACATACACAACTAAGTGTTGAAGACACAAAGGCCAGATGAAAAAAATAAATAGAATTCATTCTATCTTTCTTCTCTCTCTCTCTCTCTCTCCCGCTGTCTCTTAACACACACACACACACACACACACACACACACACACACACATCATTTTGAGCTCATGTTCATAGATTAGGAAGATTATATTTTCATTGTGTGTCTAAAAATGTCTTTAATGTGCAATGAATAAATCATAACTTACTTGACTATAGAATTCTAGCTTGACCGGTACTGGTTTCTGGTTTTCTACAGTCTCTTCTTCCTGATAAACAGTAACCATTCAATTGGGCTGCAATTTTTTGTGTGTACTGTTTCTTTATTTTTTTTTTCCTGCCCTACATCTTCCTTTCTTTTTCTGGCTATTTGTTCTCTGTGCCTCTTTCCTAGTGTTCTACATTGCTCTGACTTTTTCCCTTATGTGGAAGTTTAGGGGATTCATCACCTTTTCAAGAACATGGTTATGTTTCTCTTAGCTTTTACCACCTTTTTTCTTATCTACCATCCTTATACTTTTTCCCCCATGTATCCACTCAACAGAAGTAGAACTTTTACTTGAATTGGAAGTGATTTGGAGAATGTTTATTTATCAAAAATAATTAGCTTCAACAATCATGGAAAATTACATTTATTTCCAAAGTTCATTATTTTATATTAGTTTATTTACTGCAACAAATGCATGCTGCTTTTTATTTAACTTTTGTCTTTAATGCAGGTCAGAGGGTTGTTTGACTCATTTTGTTGAATGCTGCAAGCTTTTGGTAATCTTCAGGGACAGCTTCCTCTTTTATCCGCAACAAATATTCATTGCATCTGGTGGTTCTACATTATGTCAGGATTATATGTATTTTCTAGTTACATTAAAGGTATGGTTCTTTTTTTGAAATATATTTGTTTTGATGTGATAAGATAGTTTGAGAGTGGTATTAACTTACTAATCTCAAAGTCTTTATTGAATGTCATAGACGCCAAAAGATTTGTTTCTGTCTAGAAATCCTGATATTCACAACTTCTGAGTATACCATTGCAATAGAGCTCCTAGGGGGAACCCTTCCCTCAAACACTAATACCTCATATAAGAATTTAAAGCAGTTCTTCTATGCTCAAAAACTTCCTTTAGGAAGTTTATAAATGAAGTTTTATATATTTCCCTTTTTACACAGTATCTCTATAGCATATTTAAATGCCCCTGCAGAAGTTCAGTTGAAAATGCTTGTGAACTGGGGCTGGAATGGTTGGAGCACTTGACTGGCATGTGCAAGGACCTGGGTTCAATCCCCAGCACCACATACACAATTAAGTGTCAGAGAAACAAAGGCCAGATGAAAAAACTGAATAAAAATTGATTCTCTCTTTTTATCTTTAAAAAAAATGTTTGTGAACTGACCTGTACAAAGTAAGAAATAAATTGTGGAAGCACAGTATGTCCACAATGTCTCTTTAAACTGCCAAAACTGTTTTCTCACGTATGGAGTATTTCACTACCTAAGATACATGTCATTTTTAGGGTAAACATTCTTTTTTAACTGAATAGCCAATTTGTTATTACTTAAATAAAATAGAGTAATGACTACAAGCTATGCTTTTTATCATTGATGAGATTATATATTTCATTTTATATATATATATTCCTTCCAAGCAAAGTATTCACTTTACATTGTTTATCTGTTTTGATATTTTCCCCACTTCCTTTTGTTACACTTTAAAGGACTTCTTTCCCCATTTTAAACAGGAACTTAGAGTAAAGGGCCTAGAAATATCATGGAAATCATATAATGTAATTTTCTTTCCACTATGCACAAAGTAGAAATGAAAACACAAAATATAAATAAAAAAAGAGGACAGTAAATAAAAACTAGGAGCATAAGCTGTAAAGAATAGAAAATAACAGACTTCCTTTTAGTATACAGTCAATTTTAAATCTGTGAAGAAAAATAGATACAGCTAGCATGTTTTCTTTAGTCAGATTTTTTGTAGACAAGAATTTAAATTCTTTGGTCTCAATAGTGAAGCAAACTAGAATTCTTCTAATATTTTCCTTCTAAAGTGAAAAACAGCACAAAGCACATAATATCTTAAAAGAGTTTACCGATGATGACAGCTGTTGTCCCCCAAGAATTTTCTTGAAATGGACATTCATAAGTAGCCATAAAAATGAGGAAAAGAAATTTCACTAGCTTTTAACAGTGCACAAGAGGAGCACGAAGTAACTGAATGGGTAAGAGGAACATGGATATTGTGCATTTGGAGTGAAAATCTCATCCTTTTCCATTCATTAACAATGAAGAACAAAGATAATGAACATTTAAGATCCAAAGTATAGTCACAATTTTGTAATATGAAACTGAAATAACTAAAAAAGAGAAGATATTTACAAATTACAAAGTTATAAAAATTAAACTGGTACATAAGGAGGATTATATCTCAAACTTATATCAGCATTATTCAATAAAATAAGTCTTCCAGGAAATTGTGTTGGTTTCTATCCTAACCAATAGTGGAGTGATATCCACATGATGACACTTTCTTATATCCAAAGGTTGACCAGTGCTTACCAAGTCAGAAAATGAACTCTTATTCCTGGCTGATTATTAAAGCACACAATAATGCTGTCCCAAGAATGAAAATGGTGGAAATAAATTAAAATATTAACTGGAGATAATTTAAATTTAATAGAAAGATCTTAAATGGAGAGTGCCTTCATCCATAAAACAATTGAACTGTTTCAAGACAAAAAGGAAATATTTAATCCTTAAATATTGTAATGAAAGATTGGCTTGTTTGCTTTACAGTTGAGAAATCTGGCAGCATTGCAGATAATTTGTGTGGGGAGTGAATTCTGAGTATAAATTGCTCACCAAAGGATGTAGAATGCTTTGTTTCAAAATATTTTTACTCTGAGTGTACATGTGTGTGGAGTGTGGGGTGACAGAAGGAACGGTTATATTTGCCTCAAGAATTTACAATTTGGGGCTGGAGGGGTGGTTCAGTGGTTATGGCGCTTGTCAGGAATGCTCGAGTACACAGGTTCAAACCCCCAACACCCACATAAACAACTAAGTGTCAGAACAAGGAAAGCCATGTGAAAAACTCAATAAGAATTGATTCTCTCTCTCTCTTACTGTCCTCTCTTTAAAAAACAAAAATAAGTATTTACAGTGTAATCACACATGTCTTAAATGAAGTAGTTTATTTATTTTCCAAGCTCCATGAATTAAGATGACTGACACCAATTCATCCATATTGGATTTATTTTAGTAAAGGACATCACAATACATATATTTTATTCTGCAGCTTTATGTCATTTAAAATCAAATTTGCTTATGGAAGTGTCTAGAACTCTTTCAGTATCACTATTGGCTCATTTCTTGCATTAAGTCCACATTTTTTTAAAAGTACATAAGGTGAGGTAATTTCACAATGTGAGTCAGTTGAAAAAATGGTTTTCCTGCTAAAAATCTCATGTCCACTGTGCTTCCATACAAAGGAAATCCTAATTCAATAACCAAATTCAATAATCAAGATTCACAAGTGAAAAGGCAGATGTGATGACAATTTGCTTATAGAGTTATATGATTGAAACAGAGTGAGTGGTAACTAGTACAATAGGGTGAAAAGATGGTAAAAACCCTGGCAAAAACCTGAAGTGCAAACCCGGGAGTTCCACAGCCTTTCCAGGGAGTTATCTCATGCTGTTCTTTGAGAAATAACTCTTAGATCCTTAAATTGAAACAAAGCAAGAAAACTACAGCAGCAACCTGCTCCTTCACACCATGGCCTTGGAGTAATGAAAGGTCAAGACCAGTGATCATCCATCTCCATGATTTCACTAACAATTGACAAACACAATTTAGAAACTGCCAAAAAGTGGAATTGATCTTGTTCTTAGAGAAAATTGTATCTATTTGTTTAGATTTCTCTACTATGGTACGATAGCAACGATGATAAAGAATTCATTCACATCCATCAATAAGAGTATGAAAGCACTGCTTTGTAAATGGTTTGATTCAATTTATAGAACAGAAAACCCATTTAAATGATATATCTTTGCAAGTACTGGAAAATGCTTTAATATTGTATTTTTTTCCTTTACATTTACTATATGCAGCAATAATTTTGAGACCGACATCATTAAGGAATATACAATTGTTATAAAAGTTTGATGATTTTAATGCCTTCAGTATATATAGTTCCTCTATAAGAAAAGACTATCTTTCCTAGAATTTTAGAGACATTTAAAATATATTATAATTAAAGGTGATAGCTGAAATTTTTATGGTATAAGAGGCTTACCTTTAAAACATGAGAGTAATTATTTTTTTCTTGGTTTAGCTGAAATATTAGACAAGCAGTTTTGACAATCTAAGAGGTACATAATTATGAAAAGAAATTTGGGATATTACAATGAAGAAATATGGAAAGCATATTCTGCTAGAAAGTGCTAGCAATTTGAGGACTGCTTAGGTAAGTTTTGTGTTGTTTTTATAAAAACGACTTGTCAAATAATTGTACTAAATATACATACAGGCACAAAACATACAGGAGATATATTTTAGGTAGGTAATGGACCAACAAACAGATTTTAACAAATGATTTATTTCTTAGTAACTTAATAAACAACAATTGAACTTATTTAGAGGATAGATTTGACATAAGGTAAACATTCAAGTACATTCATTCAACTCTATTCTCACCTTGAAATACATGAAACATATTAGAAATTGAAAGCACACAATTAAACGTAATATTAAACATATTAGAAATTAGTGTAAGGTGAGACTGTTGTCATTTTTCCAGTAGAGAGTGTGTTAGTTTCTTTTTTCTTTCTTTACAGAAAAAAATAATTTGAGGTATAATAGTAGGGAGGTATATATCTATTTAATTGTTATAGTTATTTCAATTATTTATGTGGTAATTAGTATTTCCAGATTTCCAGGAACTTCAGGACCGTCAACCCTATCTTCATGTTTATTTTTTTTCAAATAGCAGAAGTACTTCTATTGCCTTTTCATTTGATACAAGGGTGGATTTTCAGCATATTTAATTTAATGTGTATAAGAAATTATATGCTGCGTCCAAGGTTGGCTATCTGATTTGCACAACACAATGCAAAATGAGTATGCTAGATCTCTTCAAAGAACAGAAGAAAAAAGTACCATTACAGTCACCAAAGTATAAGACTTTTTTCTTTCTATGTCTCCCTTTCTCTCTCAACTGGTTTTTATTTACTACTCATTGTTATATATCAGACTCCTTTTGGAATAGGATGCTCACGATATTGGTCATGTGAATAAAACCCTGCCAATAGTCCTGGGTGGCCTGCCATTGGGAATGCTTCTGTTACACACCAGCTGCTATTTTTTTAACTTATTTATTTTTAAGTGGTTCAGCATCAACTTACATAATGAAGGGATTCACTGGTTCACCTTCATACATGCATACATATTGAGAGAGTTGCTTTCACTGGATACTTGTCCAAGCTGCTGGTTTTAGGAGCTACACGAGTTGCCTTCTCCTGGGACTAACGTCACTCTCCTTTCCTGGTGTCTGCAGCCTCAAACAATAGATGATGGTGACATCTAAGGAGGTCACAATAGGTGACCTCTGTTGGAGATGTGTGAGATGATAACCTTCTGTAGGTCAGAGCCTCCCAGAGACATGGCACTGCACTCAATGCAGCCTTATGAAGTTACCCTGGCTAGAGAAGAAGATTTGTCCTTGCTCTTGTGAAACTACCATTAATGGGATAGAGTATTATATAAATGTGATATTAGGAACAAATGCTGCTGCCAGTCAGGGAGATGGTGGACAAAGGTCACACAGAGCAAATTGAGAATGACAATCACAGAGGCTGAACTTCTTCATGGGACTTCTAGTAGTTCACCTCATCATTGGATATTTCAGTTACAGAAGCAAATACATCGTTAATAAAATTTGGCATAGGATTTTTCTCACAGGAAGTTGGAAGTACTCAAGCCAACACGACTGTGTATTTCCTAACCTTTATGTCTGCATTTTAATTTCACAGAATTTATTTGAACAGTACTGTCCACATTTAAGGGGAAATTTTTGATTATATAATTTGCATCATTTTTTTCTAAATTAAATTCTACTTTGTAAGGATTTTTAAATTTTTTTATTTTTTCCATAGCAACTTATCTTTTTAAAAGAGTTACTTGACACATTGTACGTACATATAAGACATACTGTGATGTTTCAATACATATACATTGTGAAATCAGATGAATAAGCATGTTTTGAGTACTAATTTACATATAGAATGTCCACTTAAAGGGGTATGTGTTGAAGGCTTGACCCCCCATGCACTAATGTTCAGAGTTGGCTTCTGGGAAGTGAATAGAACTTGAGGGCTTTTTTTTATCATCAGTGGATTAATCCACTGGTAGATTACTAATTTGATGGCATTTTGGGGAAGTAGTAGGAAACATAGGAGATGGTGCATAGTTAGAGGAAATAGGTCATCAGGACGCACTCTGGAAGGGTGTATCTCGTCCCTGGATCCTTCCTCTGTTTTTCTCTGCCTCCTGGCTGTCACAAGATGAACATCTTTCCACTTCTGTGCCCTCTACCATGATGGCTCTGCCTCACCACAGTCCCATAACAATGTAACCAGTCAGTCACGGACTAAAACCTCTGAAACTGTAAGCCAAAGTAATTATTTCCTCTTTCAAGTTGTTTTCATCTGGTATTTTTCACATAGATAGAAAACCGACTAGCACTTTAGCATCTCAAACTTTTATAACTCCTTGGTGATAAGAACTTTCAAAATCCACTTTTATCACTATTTTGAAATACAAAGTATATCATCATTAACCATAATAATAAAATTCTAGCATTTTATATTTTTAAAAATATTTTCCCCAAAATACCTGAGTATATTGATTGGATTTAAATTTAGCTTATTTTAAAAATTCCATTTTCCTAAATGTCCTTTGTTTTCTCTTGGTTCTATTTTTTATTTCACTTTGGCTTTGCTTATTTTTCTCTTATATTTGCTGCTATTGACCATGCTTATGATTCTCCTTAAGCACGAGATATTTAGTTTTATTACTTCTTATATAAATCCCCAAGATCATATAGCTGAAGTGTTTTTTGTTTTTTTTTGCTGGTTATGAAAATGTTAAGTGTGATCTCTTCAGTTATCAGTTTTGGAAAATGGCTGGCAAAATGCACTTTAACATTAGGTCATTTGAGTGTGGTTAGGTTACAGACACTAGCTAATGAATGACAAATGCTAGAATATGGAGAGCTTATTCACATAGCATGGGATATCAGAAGATAATGCAGGCTTTGTTTTTTATCTATGCTTCTGATGGGAATGTTTTGTAACACACCTTGAAGCTGGTTTTTAAGCACAAAATGTAGGTTAGTTCCTTTGGTTTTAACCTGAATTTCACTGCTTCTCCTACGTTTCAGATACAGAGCCCAGAGTCTCCACAGGACCCTCTTGGGCATACTTCTCATTCTTTTCAGTGGTCAACATTCAACCATATTCTTTTCTCTGACTTTTTTGTTAGTATTTGTTTGAATTGTGATCTAATGCCTGTGTCTCTGATGTCTCTCTCTCTGGAATGCATTAATATCATTCATTTCTTTATTCTGAGTTTATTCATTTATTTCAACTGTACTGTACTTTTTTCATTAGTGTCTTGAGGAGTAAAGAAGATAAAGAAATATGCCTTCACTGGCATTTTCAACCTTAAATCCAACACTGAATTTCAATAATTCATCACGTTGTTTTTAATGCACTTTTTAACTAAAATTAATTATTCACTGAACAATTGATTGTTTGAATAATTCAGTAATGCATTCTAATGTGTTAATTTAGCCTAAAAGCAAAAAAGAACAATAAGCATAGGTTTTAGTAGCCTTCATAGTTTGATTTATGTCTCCTTTGAAATCCAATAGATATATATTCCAAGATTTATAGATTATCATCTTATTGGTGAGACTTAATAGTTCACCTATCCCCAATATCTAATATAGACCCTTGGTAAGTTTCACTTGATTATATGCAAATGATGTAGCACATTGATTACTGGACATAGTACCTTTGGGAAGAATTTAATGATTGCATATCTCTTAAGACACGGATGATGTTACGGTTTAGATGATAGGTGTCACACAAAAGCTCATGTGTGAGACCATGCAAGAGGGTTCAGAGGTGAAATGATTGGGTTATGTGAGCCTTAACCCAATCAGTGAATTTATACCCTGATAGGGATTAACTGAGTGTTAAGGCAAGGTAAGAGGAGGTGGGTCATTGGGGGCATTCCTTTGGGGTATGTACCTGGTGTCCTGACCTGTCTCTCTCTACTTCCTCATTATGTTCAATTAATTTTTTTCAACTGCAGTGGTCAAGATAATGTGAAAATAATGGTGGAAATAGAGTTAGATAAAAAGTATTCCTTTTAACCTTAGTTACATTCCCTCAGAGACACAAAGAACACAATTATATTTACACTATTTTCACTATTAATATATTAATATGCTAAGTAGTTTATGTAATGATTTGGTTAGTCTATAAGAATATAAATATTTTAAGTCAATATAAATAGATAAGTCTCAGTGCTAATTCAGCACTGAACTTAATTTTTGTCCATCACTTGCTATTTAACATCATCTCCTTTTTATTATATTCTTTGCCATTGTCAAATAAATAAACCCAGATCTTCCAATCTTAAGAAAGAAAAATCTCTGTTCAAAAATTTCTTTTTAATTTTCTTTGTAGATCGTATTCCTAAGATTCCAAATTCTCAGTAAACATTTTCATGTGTGTTCCAAAGTCCTTTTACTGTACTCATCGTTTTAATAATGTTAAAGCACAATTTCAAAGAAAGTAAAACCTTGTGTCTCAGTGTTGAGTTGTGGGCCCACTCTCCAACTACATCCTATACCCAAGAAATCACATTCTCTCTCCTAGCAACAACTACTAGAGAAAGGCTGATAAAGTATAGGACTTTACCTCTGACTCAGGAACAGATTTCTAAGATTATATGGAGCTCTTTCTGCAAACTTACTCCTGTGTGTATCACAAACAAACAAACAAAAAAATGACAACTCTAAACTTTGCTCCTTCATGTTTTCACTGAAAAAAAAAAACGGTACAGTAGTATGTTGCCATTTACTTGAACAATCTGCCTATTACAGAAAGGAAGGATACTATTTTCTCACATTTAAATCTTTTATAATTTACATATTACATGCTATGTAGAAAATGATCTATAAATATATACTTTATATGTAAATAAATATACTGGATTTGAATATCTTAAACTACGAATTTTGCATTTGTAGATTTCCATAGCAAATATGCTCTTAAGAAGTGACTTCAATTTTCTTGTGCCTTCAATAATATAAATGAAATTAGTACATTAATCACAAACATCAGAAAACTCTTGTGACAATATAACCAACCTAAATAAACTCACAACATGCATCAAATGCTATATAAATAAGAAAAGTAGGGGAATTAAAATACATCCAGCTTTAATATTAAATTAATATTTAATTATATGAGGAAATGTGATGTATATTGCTCATAAACATATTAGGGATACTGTCTTTCATAATCAAGTTTTCAATCCCAAACCCAGCAATAACAATTATAATACATGAAATGATTTAGCTAGCAAGTCATTACTGGCAAAGAGCACTGTGAGGCTTTTTATGAGAAAAAGAAAAGAAAATTTTATCAGATCCTGTTAAATATGTCAGCCAGGAGAAAGAGAACAATAAAATTAATATTGTGTTCCCTGCTAATACAGAAGTAAGCTGAATGATGAATCAGATGCAATGGCAGATTGCAAACCTGAAACCGTTGCAAGTGATAACAATAAGACTAAGGAGAGTGTTCCTGAAAGTCAAACAAATGAAAAAGTAAAAATAATAATGGACATGATCATGGTGATTTACGCAATGCTGGGTCTTATCTTTAAGAAAAACGAAGGAAGGATGAATGCCCAAAGTGTGTTCCAAGTGAATATGAGTAAAATTAGAAAATAAAAAGTGGAAAGAAAACTACATTATCTCATTGTGGTTGGTGTTGACATATTGTAGATTAAAGGCTGAACGAGGTCTTAAAATTTTAAAATAACAACCTCTGCAGAACTATGTAAAGATATAAACCTTCTATCTCCTGTGCAGTCTGTGTAATCATAATATCGAAGCCAAAATTTTATAATCATGAAAAAGATAGCATGGCCTCAGTAATTAGTCTACTAATTATCTGAAGTATTGTCCCTCTTTTGAGGTTATTGTTTGGAGAGAATGTTTGGGAAATGTATTCTTTTCTTTTAATTCTTATTCTTTTTTTTATTCTTTCAACATAATCTTACATATAGGAGGGAATCATTACCACACATTCATGAACACACGGATATTGACAGAGCAAGCCCAGGCTGATGCCAGTTCATGATCTGCCCCGTTTGGGGAATGTATTCCTAAGGAAGGCAGAAAACAGAAGATGGGGTTCAGCCTTGCATAGCCCAGGGCAGTCACTACCTTGCATAGTCCTAGTCAGCCCATGTTACTGAGTCCATGCTACATCTTTAGATCTTACTTGGCATCTTGCTCAGCTATAATTAAACAGTGGCAAAAAATATTATGTGGAAATTAGCAACTTTAGGTAATTCCTTTCCATTAATGCCATCCTCCCCTATAAACTTAGATACAAAAGCAAAGGCCAAGACATCTTCTTTGCCATCCTTTCATACTTAGAATATCTGTACTCAATTCCTACTATGTCTTTGGGAACTTTATAGTTCTTCTATGTAAACTGACATACAAATTCACAGAATGTTCTCTTCTGCACATGTGATTCTTTAACATCTTGGTTCATAACAGTGTTATCAGCAATATTATGTTACAAACCAAACGAAACAAAAGAGCTTATTAAATAGATGACATCTATCATGGGATTAATGAATGAAGGAGAGACCAGACCATAGACTTTCTTCTACATTCCTCATGCTGCCATATACACATATACATAATATGTATATATTATACATATTTTTATAGAGAGAGCATCAGTGAGAGGAGAGACAGAAAGAGAAGAGAGAGAGAATATCAATTTTATTTAGTTTTTCATGCAGTTTTCATTGTTCCAACACTTAGTTGTATATGGGTTGCTGGGATTCAAACTCCGGTCCTCACACATAACAGACAAGCATGATATTGCTCAGCCACCATGCCAACCCTATTTTTTCAAATTTTTATATCAGGCATTGAACCATTGAACCTAGGGTTGCTTATCCACTGAGCCACATCACCAGCCCTTTTTATTTTTTATTTATTTACTTTTTTAACTTTGAGTCAGTGTCTTGCTAAGCTGGTCAAGACTTTGCTAAGTTGCTGAGACTGACTTTGAACTTGCAATCCTCCTGCCTCAGTGTTATAAATGAAATCAAACACGTGGTTGGGTGTGGGTGAGCAAGGCAGAAATTTTACTTCAGCCGAAGGGCGAAATAAAAATGTGTGCCTTGCAAGGGAGTGAGGGGTTTTTAATGCCGACCTGACGCAATACTGCCCTTTGCCCTAATTGGAGGAGCTCATGTGCACAATCTGCGTGATTGGCTGTGATTAAGTGGAGGCAGATGCAAGAGGGAGTAGGTGGTGACTGGGAGATAATGGGAGTGGGGGTCGCCGCACACGTGGCAAGGGTAGTAGAGATTCCAAGTTCCCTGAAAGAAGATGGTTGGGTACCGGAAGGGGTCCTTGGAAAGAAGTGGGGGGACACAGGTGGGCGTACACAGGTGAGGGAGTTACTATCTTCGAAGGGGGAGGGGATCTAAAATGGAGGTAGTAGATTATACATCACAATCTTTCAAGTTTGACAGAAAAGACATACATCTTACACTCAGCTTCCCAAATCTCTGGGATTACAGGCATGTAGCACCATACCTGGCTAATTGTTTATCTATTATCAAACCCAATTTCAAGATTCCTGACATAAGTATACCTGTATTATTTATTTTTTAAAGAGAGAGCGGGACACTGTGGGAGAGACAGAAGAAGAGATAATCAATTTTATTTAGTTTCTACGTGGCTTTCGTTGTTTCAACACTTTGTTGTGTATGCAATGTTGGGGTTTGAACCCATGTCCTCATGCATGCTCGGCAGGGGCCATAACCTCCGAGCACTGCACCAGTCCTCTACCTGTGTTATTACTTTAAAGAAGCCTGTAGGTTTTTATGCCTCTCCCATTATATCATGATAATCTTATTTTTTCTCTCTTTACTATACCCATCCCTAGGTCTATACGGATCATCTAAACTATATTTCTATGCAGCATTTCTCAATCTAGGGTTTGATAAAAATATAAACTGAAGTGGAAATGAAGGCTACTGAACTGTTGGGAAATGCAAAGGCAGGTCAGAAAGAGTGTGCAAAACAGGGGCTTAAATGAGAAGGATGGGAAGCAGATACAAAGAACTGCATTACCAAATTGTGAGTTGTCCACTGCTTGAAAATAGTCAATCAATATAGTAGACATATCTAGACAGGTTATATAGAAACGGTTTATCGAAGGAACTAACAAAGAAGGAATTTATCTGTAGAGCTCATTCTTATCTTCTGCCTCACAGTGATCAAATTTTATCCTGCATGAAATTAACTCTTTTTCAGTGCCAGTAACATCATTGGAAAGGTCCAGTGGATACTGGGAAAGCCCCAGTGAAGTCCTGTGTCTTGATATTACATCCTGAATCAGGGAGGTTTGAGAGGAGCTAGGTTTAACCCTTTGTTTTGGTTTATACAAAAGTATTGGGTTGGTTAGTTGAAAAATATAGTAAGAGGCATGAAAAAACCAAGATTGGGGAATTCTGTGGTGTTGTGTGTGAGATGTATCTGACATTAAGCAACACCTTCAATTCTCCTGTATCCTAATGTTAGAAAACTGCATACTGGATCACTTCTTGAGTCTCTCTTATGCGTTCTATGCTGAGAAAGATGAATCCTTTTTTTTTTTTTTTTTAAAGAG